>SJJU01000171.1:0-116242 GCA_012932125.1 Conopomorpha cramerella
ACATTTGTTTTGCCATAGTAAGTTACCTTTGTGCTCCGTGTATTGGGCGAAATACAACAGGTAGATGCATAAAAAATAGATAGTAGCCGATTCTCAGACCTACTCAACACGCATATAAAATTTGGTAAAAAGCGGTCAAGCCGTTTCGGAGGAGTATGGCAACGAAAACTGTGACACGAGAATTTTATATATTAGACTAGCTGTCCCGTCAAACATTTGTTTTGCCATAATAAGTTGCCTTTGTACCCCGTGTATTCGGAGAAATACAACTGGGAGATCCATAAAAAATAGATAGTAGCCGATTCTCATACCTACTGAATACGCATATGAAATTGGGTAAAAATCGGTAAAGCCGTTTCGGAGGAGTATGGCAACGAAAACTGTGACACGAGAATTTTATATATTAGATATAGGTTAATCGATATCTGCAGTAGCAGTATAGACAAGACAGACTGTAGTAACCTATTCCTACACCGTCTCTCATACAGCACCGTGATCATAACAAAAGCATCAAAACGTAGCGTCAAACGCATCCTCCGGTTTGATGGCATGTAGGAGTTACTGCAGCCCAGTAGCCGCCGGCGCATGATTACCCCGTTACGTGTGATATTACCCTCGTGTGACGCTCTTCCACGTAACTAATCTAATGTCACAAGCGACAAGCACAGGAAAACTGTGGAGACATCTGTCTTTATAAAATATTGCATTGTATATGTAGCCATTCGCCCTTTCTGCTCTACTTTCAATCAGCGAGTCCTTCTCCACCTAGGTTGTAAGTTTGTAAAATACTTGATCCTTAGCACTTTCAGAGATATTAAGAAGTCAAGACAAAATTTCTTTTTTTCATCGTTATAAGTCCTATAACATACAGATATACAGTAGCATAACACAAAGTTTGATGAACGTCATTTATGATTTTAAAAACAAAAGTAAACGCCCCCGGTTTGAATTCATCTTTTTTACTGGCCAGAAGAACTGGGAAGAAATTGGCATCTTTTCAGTTCGCCAAGGCTTACTGATAAGTACACTTAATATAAATATGACTTAACTAATTTAACAAATGCTTGATGGCCGGATACATCCCTGGCTGGTGAACAGCTCAAGGAAGCAGATTTATTATTATTATATACCTCTATACGAAGAAGAAGATTTATTCTTATCTAGGCGACGGACGGGATGTATCCCAGAAAGGGTAAGAGTGTGCACTCAGACACACAAAATTGGGAATCAAATTCAATTTAGGCACAAACTAAATAAGACAGAATATTTCTTGTTTTTTCTTCTTAACGGAAACCCAAAATTATTACATACCCACTAAAAATATTTTGATCATATTACATTGACTTTTTGTGGATCTTATGGATATTATGTCGGTGTATACTGTTCTATGTAGTAGGACTACACTCTTTAGCAAAAATTCCTGGTCACACCGAGATGGGTAGGTACACTCACAACACATCTAAATATTGCGCAATGGATGAAAGCTGGCTGAGTAAAAGAAACTATTTTTTAGACAATAAAATTGCGAAAAAGAAAGTCATGTAAAGTATTATTGTCCTGTATTCAATATTACTACTTTCGGAATTATATAATTTATTGAAGTTTTATACAAGACCCTGATTTTTTGCTTACGAGTGTATTGAATCCTACTCATTTCGTCTCTCATTTAGGGAACATGTCTTAATCCCTCTACTTCCGTAGAATATGGGAATGTACATGCACAGGCCAAGAATTATCAATTTATTAAACGCCTAAGTAAATACTCGTTTAGTTTTGAATAGCTTTTTCAACACTCAACTTTTTCGCATGTGGATGAAAAGTCTGAAGAGAAAAGGTACTTTCTTCTCTTTAGTACTAATGAGACTAATCGAATACTTAAAGTGATATTAGTATACTATATATACAACAAGTAGTACAAATGTACACTCGGGAGCAATGAAATCGAGTCAGTTTACTTTTTTTTTTTTTACACGTGGGGGAATCCTCATGGACACCCCGCGGCCATGGGGACAGCGAACGAGTTAGTGTCGGACTCTTACCGACTAAACCCCCACGATGACCTCCGTGTCGCGAGCAGGGCGGGTCCCGGGTGTACCCGAAGGAATTGCGTCAGGACCCGCCCAAGCGATCTGTCCGGCACTGTGGCCTGTCTGCCCCAGCGACCTCCATCGCTGACGGCGGTTATAGGGTAACCGCCGCCCTTCTCGGGGCCGTACAAGCAGGTGCCGGGAATCCCACTCCGACACCCACGACCCCAAGGACCCCTTTTAGGACGCCTTATACGCCAGGCAGGGGATACCGTAGTCCTATTCTTGTCTAAACGCCCGGAACTACAGGGCTCAAGAGTCAGTTTACTACTGCAACCATTAGTAAACTGACTCGATTTCATTGCTACTGAGTGTAGTTGTATAAACATTATATACAGCTTTTATTTTTATTCGAACTTTCATTATAATTTATCGAATTGGTTATATTTACTTATTTATAGCACAAAGAAAAGGTATCATTGCATAACATAAGTTGTTGATCCGAATCTCTGGTTCCATTGCTTATTGATTATCATTACCTACTTAAATATAAAAGTTTGTTTAGCTTTTTAACTACGGATCACCAATAATGAAGCTGCACGAAAAAAAAACATAAAGTTGTTTGTTATCTTTTAAAAATAATATTAATATAAGTAGAAAGAAATAAATTAATGAAACCACAAAAACGTTTTTTCCGTTATCTTGACATCGAAACACTAATTAATCATCACATACACGTGGACCCAGCACACTAAACGCCAATCGCTTTGAAATGTTGTAAGCAACGAATATGTAGATCAAATCGACAGCGTATTGATATTATATCCATCTTATGAGGAGCAAAAAAAGATTAAACAGGACTTTAATATCCACTTGGTTCACCGCGCCCACTTGGCTTGGCTCCATCGCACAGTATAATAAATGCTTCATCAAATTCTCAGGTTTGACAAGTTAATTGGTCTAACCCGCTTATCTCACTATGTCGCGCTGAGGCCATTCTCTAATGATGACTTATCAATATCCTCGTAACTATTAAGTAATGCTGTAGAGAGGACCAACAAAAAACTGAAGCACAAAGATAAGAGAGTCTCCGTTCACTTGTGTCCGCCGTCGTCAATCAGGCATTATTTTCAGTCGGAAGCTCGTCCTACTGTCACAGTAGCGTGTCGAACGCGACACCTGCGCCCGCGCATCACACTAATGTGCTCTAATGGCCCTACTCGGCGCCCTTACGCCATCTCACAACTATAGGCGCGTTACCTACGCCTTTTACCTTTTACCGCCTCTCAAAATACTCTTTATTACATTAAAGTGTTTTTTTCTCGGGTCCACTCAAAGAACGGATTGGATCACAACAGTTTTTTGTCCGGTCAACATTTTTAATTTGCAATCAAGGGCCACTTTGGCCAGTCAATTACTGACGGACCGGTGCTTGTGGTGGAATTAAAAGGACAAGAACACTGAGAGGGTAGATGGAAGTAGCGGACAATTAGTCGCGCGGATGATGGATGACGCGTCGCGGCCGTCGCGCCCGACGCCTCACAGTCCGACGCAAAACGAACACACCGCACTCATTATACGTACAGATAACACGTAAAATATAAGTCCCTCAGTTAAAAGTGTTCAATCAAACAGATTAGTTATAGAGAGAAAGAATCCTGTTTCACATGTTCACGCCTACGGCAATGGATTGAATTGTATCTGTTTGAAACGAGATGACATTCTATCAACGGTCTCTCATTGTAGACTTGAGCTTTAATACGACGATATTGAATGAGGAAACTGCATTAGAAAGGTTAATCGCGATTGATAGTGCTCCGTGAGGCATGTTCACACCTACATTGATGACGCTCTGTCTGGAGACATTTTTTGACGAACAATAAAAAAGCCATTTAAATAAAGTTTAGTAGGTATTTGGCGTTACAATAAATGTCTGAATTCCGATCTACATCGTGTTCGAATACCTTTTTTAACGTCTCGATGACCGGTTAAATGTTCACATGCACCTCTACAGATTTCATATAGTATTTTTATTTGGCATATCCGCTCTTAAATAGATTTGACCATAAAATTATCAAATTATGAAAGTACAACGTTAGTCTATCATATTTTTTTAAGTTTTATGAACTGTAGTCAATAGAGGTAAATAATATTTTCGAGACACTTGTTAATTGTGATTATTTTCACCAAAATGTTCTCGGTTTTTTTTTCCAAGAATGGAGGGTAGAATGCGCCCGCGCAAGCGTGGTGTGCATGCAAGGTGCACAATTTACAGTTCTACGAATTCTTATTAACGGGTATTACGATCGACTGGTTCATTTTGTTTTAAAGTTACCATCATGAACATTACTTTGCTTAAGGTAGGTGAGAAGAGCTTTATTGCATACAACTAGGTACTATTATATCATAAACTCACATAAAATCTGTACTATTTACTTTTAGAACAGAGCTCAATTTCAAGACCGATACAAAATATTAAGCTCCCTAAATTTTGCTTTTTCTTAAAGAAAACACTTAACTCTACAAAGCTTACTATCCTCGCCATCCCAATATGTACTGGAAACTGAACGCGATCTCGACTGTACCAACAAATTATTATGGGGAAAGTCAGTTTAAAACGATCCTAGTGTTGTAATGGCTTCTCCGGCTCGTGCGGAGGCAATAACCCTATCCGGGCACATTATATCCCATCTCTACAGCGTCTATATTGGCTCGATGAAATCAGTTCGCGATTCAATAAATATCCTTAAAGGATAACTTTATAAAAGCAGCTTGTCGGGTTAAAGGAATTGGGAAAGTGAATTAAGCGCCTCGCAAACTGGTTATATCAATCATAAACTTATTCGATTAATTACGTTTTGCGGAGTTAATAGCGACATTCGGGGCATACCTACCTAGTGCAGTTAGGGTTGGGACAGAACGTACATGAATATAATTTAAATACATATTTGCATTTGTTTGTTAGCATATTTTATGGATCTATCGCAGTGGCGACAGAATGTTAGATGTGCTGTAAACCTATGTAATGGGTGCGTAATGTACGTTTTCAAACCCACTTATGGCATTTAATTACATAAATCTTAATTAGAAATATGAGACATGTATAGTCCTAAGCCATGTAATTTGTAGGGTTTTGTATCTGTGACTAGAGGATTCTTGCGAACTCGCTTGCTATATACCATTGTTATCTATTAAACCGAAAGCTTACACATCCCTTTTCACTCGTCACATACAAAATCACTTTTCTATGTGTCTGATTGAATGAAACAGCTTATATATAGCATATCAATTCGTTTATTTTTCGTATAGTACTTAATACTTTACTATTTCGTATATGTTTCGTGTACAAAACGTACTTATAAACCTCAAAAATAATTTGCGTTCTGTCGGAAATAAGACTCAACATCACTTTATCTAATGTCATGTATACGTTTATATAAACTTAATTACAATAAAAAATAGATGAAAATGAGAATCAAATAAACAAGGTAACAGAACGCTGTTACGAAATCCTATAGCAGTCATACACAAATACAGTGAGATAATTATCAATATTTCTCCATCCACTCAAACAAGTCCGTCCGATTGACCGGCGACTCGATCATAATGGAAGTCACCCATCCGAGCTCAGAGATAACTCTGATCCCTAATAACTATTTGTGTCTGGTGATAACTCTATGATTATTATAATAATGAAGTTGATCGACAATTAGGGCCAGCCCTGCTCGGTTTGGGTTGTGTCATTAGGTAGGGAGGTTTGATTAATGCGGCGCCTCGCACTCCCTGCCTCTGCCCCCTCCCGCGGCCCCTCTCCTCAGGCAGGAGCCTGCCGGGATGCGGCAGAAGAACAGAAGGGGGGGAGGGTCGGCCGACGGAACTCGGAAACACAAACCGCTACTTAATCGACGCTATACCTACCTACCCCTTTTAACTGAGCCGTCGTACGATGTTTTCAAAACAAGTAGGTTCATTGAACTAGCTTTTTTCTGCGGCTTATATACAAGCCTAGATTATCGTAGTATCAATTACAGACTAGTTTCTGTGAATGTAAACTAAAAAATATTTTATTCCACTTTATGCTTAACCACTAACGTAAAAATTATGACAAGTGATGTTTCATCTGCATACGCGAGTACCATAAGTATCTATTTCTATAAATATACTTACTTTCTATTAAAATATTGTGAAGTAATTTCTACTCAGGTTCTGAAGAAATTGTGTAAATAAGGTCGTAAGTTTTTTTACATGATCTTATTAAATAATAACATTTTTCGTAATAAAAATCTTTGTGATTTTCATTACACCAGTAGGTTCATATACTAATCGCTATTCAACAGAAACGTAAGGAACCGGCAGGAATATTATACAATACTTAACAAAAAAATCTTAGCAGCTGAAGTATTTGTGTTCAGTGACTAAATGAGACTAAACTTTCTTGCAATCTTGAAAATGTTCATTGACGTCCAGTGGGCAGTAATCGGCACCCCTTCTCGATTGAATGCTCGGCCGCGCTCTGCCACCGGACACATTTTTATTTTCGCAAATGGCCTGAACCCGTCTCATGGCTGCCAATGATGATCGAGTAGGCTCTTTTTCCCTTATAAGAATATTTATACTACAACGTTCCCGCATATTATATAGGTGCCAGCCTTTTGAAATCGATGAATGAAAGGCAAAGAAGGTGGTAAAGTAAATAGTTTTTATATTGTGACAAGAAGTTAACCAGAATCTGTAATGACAATCGTATGAATTTTAACCTTACCTAATTCACTGCCACAAAAACTACCAATCATGTCTCTCGCTCTCTGTCATTACTGTCAATGTCAAAGTGACATTCCAGGTTTCACCAACCATTGGATGATACGAGTTCAAAAAGGATATTTTGAAGTCTACTGTCGCAGAAACTGTTCATTGTAATGGCATCCCAAGTTGGCAGTGAATTAGAAATCAGAATATAGAGTGTAGCAGACTTGGCCCCCGATTTTTGCCCAACGGTACACCTCACTTACTTGCGGTCGTATGGCCCACTGAAGTAACCAGAACCTAATTGACTGTACTGAGTTAAAATCGCAATACAAGGAACAGTTTTAGGCAAAGTATGTACGATTATCTTACTAATTTTATAAATGGGAAAGTGAGTTTGTTTGTTTGTTCCGCTTTCACGCCGTAACTACTGAACCGATTGCGTTGAAATTTTGCAGACGTATAGTTAGAAGTCCGGTTTAAATAATAAGTTTTTTTTTATCCCGGAAAAATTGATAACCGAAGTCCAAGCGGGCAAAGCCGCGGGCAGAAAGCTAGATTACAAATTGAGAAATTCAGAGGATAAGTGGCCGCTCCTCACTGTATATTCCAATAACGCTAATTTAAAAAAAAAACAACCTAATTTGTTTTTTAAATGATAACCAGAGCATGACGTTATGTTACCATATGCTTTCTTAGATAAGGTCCCCGAAGAAGAACGTGAAGAAGAAGTAAGTGGTCTATCAGTTTTGATGGCACTTCCTGTATCATTAAAACACCAGTAAGGTACTAGGTATTGTTTTATTGTAAAAAGTATAACATGAACCTTAATGGCTATTGACATTCATACGAGTTTCAACCTTAGGATGGTAGACTAGATTCTTAACCGACTCTACCTTGTAAGCTTTTTCTGGAAAGGGGGAACAGAAGCTTGTCAACAAGGCTCAAATTCGGACACAGGTTAATTTTACATGAATATGTCATCATGAGTAGGTACAAGCTACCATACTGCAAGAGATATTATACTGATAAAGTTCAACATGTCTGTAAGAATAACCTAAGTATTTAGTAACCTATAGCAACGATAGCAGGATCGAAAAAATCAACACTTACCGCGTCCCATAAAGTTCCCTAAAAACAAGTGGCGTGAAAAATAGGAAAAAAATAATCCGCGAGGGGACGTTGACAGAGGGAGGCAGAGACCAGAGGGGAGTGGGGGGACGCAATTTGTAATATTTCACGTCCCAGCAGGCAGTTATTAGCATCCGAAAGAAAAAAAGCGTTGATGGCTTCTAAAATCGAGTTAATAAGTTCACTCTGCCGATGTTTTTATTCCAGAAAAGTGTAGGAAACAACTAAGGAAAATAAGTAGGAAGTTAACTAGATTTTGTTTAAAAGTCTACATGAAGTAGACTTTAATATTTCAAAAAATATTTTGCAATAACATCACAGTGTTTCAACTCATACTCTTTCGATACTTAGCAAATACAAAGTTTAAATAACTATGTAACTTTTTAGATAACTATGTAAGTATTATACACAGTAAATTAACGTAGTGTAAATTAAAATGTTTTTTTTGTAGGACTCGCACTATTACTACTTAAGTAGCAGCAAATTTAAAAGTCTGTATCCTTTTCGTCTGGCAAAAAATAGTCCGGATAGATAAATAGACCGGGGCAGACAGTATTTATCAGTGGCGTGCACACCATGTAGGCAAAAAGACACTTAGTATATATGAGGCCTACCTTAGTATTTTGGCTACCCGACCTAATAATAGAGTTATTGCTACATCTTTTTTTTGTTGTACTCACGACATAGGCTAACAAAGCACTGTTTTCTGGGTGACTGTATAGGTATCTATAGGTTAACCTTTATAAACACCGGGTATATTTGGTAAAGACAAGTTACCTATACATAGGTGTCAATCCTTGAAGATTACTGCTTACCTTGTTATAAAAGCTTGGAAGTAAGTTTAAATACATAAAAGGATAATCTTAGTAAGTCACTACCCAACTACTGAACATTGAAGTGTGCACAATTTTCTTTGAATTAACATTACGCAAGGTTTTTAAACTCACCAATATGTATATACAATGCAAAAATACAATACAAGAATCAAGCCAATTTTACCTGGACTGGGCTAGTATATGTTTACATTACCTGACAACTCAACTTTAACATTTTAAAATACCCATTTTCTCTGAGTAATCATCTACAGGCAAAAAGACAGAGGAAAAATTATTAATGTATTGGAATATTATTAATTATTAATGTAACTGTTTCAGTTAAACAATACCTTTTTTTAAGTAGGTAGACGCTTCCATCATACTTAATTTCACAATTAGCATTAAAAAATTAAGTAAGACTTGGTAGTGCTTGCAAAACCAACTACCTTATATATCTACCTATAGCCAGCTAGCTAAGTGATGCTGTGCAAAAAAAAATAAGCAATTCCCTTATTTCGCTTCTTCAGTAAGTTGCGCCCATGTTGAGGTTATTAATCGTATCCCTGGGGAGATAGGGGGCGACAGGAGACTACTTAGTTGCTTTCGTTCATTTTCTATCGTAATTGGAATACAAACTCTAAACACATTGTAATAGAAACGAAAATACGAGACAGCGCGCTTTAATTGTCCATTTTGCGGACGAAAGTTGTAAATTAGGCTGTATTGCTCACAATTTAGAGTCTTAGCGAATGGAACACGTATTTTGGCTGTATTTTCTCTCAATAAATGGCTTTTTCAGGCGATTCGGGAGTCTTTGGCGGGCAAATCGAGTGCTCTCTCGCAGTAATGGCGGCCATTACAGCGGACTGAGGAACAGCAGTTTTGGGAAATGGTCTTTTAGTTTGTTTGTGTGCGAGTGCCTTTCGCCAGCGTACAAAATAACGGTCGTTACACACATACCTACACACACATATTAAGTGCATTGAGTTTATACAATTCTAATCCCATATTGCCTAATAAGTAGTATGTTTTATAACCACAGTCAACTATAGCTTAGATACATACCTACCAGCGGCGTGCACACCATATAGCCAAAAAGACACTGCCTACCTTAGTATTTTGGTTACCCGACCTAATAATAGAGTTATTGCTAGATCTTTTTTGTTGTGCTCACGACATAGGCTAACGAAGGTCCTGTGTTTTGTGGGTGATTTAGGCGATAGGTTACCTGTATTTCCTAATGACAATTTACCTATACATGGGTGTCAATCCTTGGGGATCACTGCCTACCTTGTTGTAAAAGCCAGTGCACGCCACCGATACCTACCTAGTTTTATAGTAAGTGTTTATAGAAGAAAAGACGCTCGTTGGCTATTTTCACAAACTTTTATACCTTATAGATTTGGGTACCTATATTATTTTTTTATTAAAAAAATTGGATGAATGTTTGTAGTAGTTTAATACTAGATCATAATAAAACTGTTTTCTTTCGAACGACACTTAAAAACGCGGGAGTAAAATGCTATTAATAGATTATGTAAGTAATACCATTTATACGTGTGTAAATTTTATTGACATTTTACTGTGGGTAATAATTAAAAAGAAAATTAAACAAGGATACAATTTAACTATACACACGCTCGGGAATATTTACATGACACCCTTTTATTAGTGTTGCTAACTTAATGAATTAACCTATCTTGTGCAGTAAGAAATACATAAATTATAGTGTTGTTTGTTTGTTATTTAGCTCCACTGTTTATAAATACTTTCATATGGATAGTGTTTTTTTTCTAATAGGTTTATTTTGTACGAAGAAACAGGTTGTCATTAATACACATTTGAGTTACATATTATAGAAAACGTGTTTACGTCATTTTTAGTGTAGAGACGGCACAGAATTATAGCAACAAAACTGACCATTTTAACTCATATACAATTGCTATAATACCTTGTTGTTGCTTATTTCTGTCGAATAACTAAAACTTTATTTCTTACTTAAGTGTTCTTGTTATTGCTCGTGCAGAGTTAAGTAATAAACTGAAAATAACATTGTTATTTTACAAGTCTGTCTAGGGAAGTATGAACTTGAATTACAAAACTGGATGGTAAGTGGGACTTGTCACATGAATACTTAGATCTTTAAAACTACGCAGCGGATTTTGATGTGTTTTTATTTTGAAGATAAAGTGATTCTACATGCATGTAATAGCAGAGAAATACTATTAATAATGTACGTAATATTTAATTATTTTAAAAATGTTTATCGGCAAAACGTTTCCCGGGCCAGCTACTTTGTTATAAATTTCACCACTGTCTTATGTGTGAAACAGAGTTGTACAGATGAAACCACATAACCAAAATAATGTTTTCCCGAGTGATGAAATTCGTAGGCACTTAATAGAAGGGAACGCCCCAAATATTATGTACCTAAACCGTTTAAACTATAGGTAGAGACGTTTATCATTCGCCTGTACAAAAACATCTTAATAGCACTGACTCGTGAAATCCAAATTGTATTTTATCATCACGACCTTTCGGTTCAAAATTGTTTGATGGTGAGGGAGGTGTAATATTGAAGTATGTAGGGCGGGCCGCCCAAACGTTTAGCGACCGTTTAGCGGAGCCTTAGAGGTGGCGACGGGCACTCCCCCTCACTGGAAGTTTCCTCTTTATAAATAAGTAAGTATGTATTTTATGCGCGTTCGTTAGGTACGTAACGTTGTTCGTGTTATTGATGAAAACACAAATTAACAAAAATATGTCTATAAATTACAAATACAGAAGAAAAATAAATAAAATGCTTGTCACAGATCTCTTTGCACCGTTCGCTATCATCAACTGACTCTATAAATGTATGTAAAACTTAGGTAAAATGTTGCTACGAAATCAAATTTATTTCCACGAATTGCTTATGTGTTCCTACCAGAATTACGCGAACCATGCATTGCACACAGAGATCTCCCAGTAATACGGCAAATTTCAAAACAGGAATGTTCAAATTAAGCTTTATTTACACGACAGTCGTCGACGTTATAACGACACGTATCGCCGTATTCACTGAAAAACATTATTATACTGGTCCGTAACACGTGTGTAATAAAGCTCATTATACAGCCCCGTTTTCGGTCAATGTGCAAACAGTCGCTCGCGACAGTAGCAGGGTCGTAGGCGACGAAGGCGCGACTTCAATTTAAAATGTCATTTATTTGTGCGACTGCCGCGTATACACTACTAGACTGTGTAGTGGACTTCGTAGTCTTGATACTTCAATGCTTTTTTATACAAACCTAAAACAATTCCCGATCGTGCGAAAGTTAGTAATCTAGCTATAGGGATTTGGAATATCGGTAACGTTGAAATCATATGTTTAATTTTAGCTTTTTAAAGTACAAGCAATTAAATTATAAACATACATGTGAAATTAAGTCATAACAAACCGACACAAATTACAATTTGCCTGATTATAAACATTTTTTTTTACATTTAATTTTTTGACTGAAAATGCAAAAGTATCAAGATTTCCAGCGCGTTGTAGCAAAGCGGGCTGGTGTACCGGGTAACGAAGAAGCGTTTGATATGTTAATTCTGGTAATCCGTACCTTTTCGCCGCTTTTACAGGCACCCGCGGCACGTGACAGGCGCGCCTTCGCCACGATACGAAAATATGTAACCTACTTGGTTAAAAAAACAAATATATGTTTACATTATTTACCATACGCTCTTCGAAAAGGTACTTTTCGAAACCGATAGAAGATTAGATAGGCAACAAATTATGTATTTTACATCTGTGGTTTTAAAAAACAAGCCATGCTTGTTTTGAGCTCAAACAATCGTGTAATAGCACTAGTGAAAAATAAATCCCATGTCAGTCAATGGATTGTTGTCTTCTATGCAGGAATTTACTCAGCGCTCTTAAACATGGTGAGGAAATCTACTACTACTGGTTTTTAATATGAGATAAGAGGTAGACGGTACGTACCTAATTTAATTTTGAGAATATTTCACGATATGAATTCACATTATTTCAGTTATAGGTATTACAGATAGCTAGGAGCAACAATGCTTTCTAGATAACTTTATACCGGTCGCTCATAACACTCAGCAATATAAAAAAGTACGATAACGTCATAAAATACAAAGAAAATGAACACAAATTAGGCACGTAGTGGTGTCCCCCTGCACTCCCGCTCCAAGTGTAACATAATCGCCGTAAGCGGATTTGAAGCTCAAAATCAACACCCTCCTCTACATAAACTAGTTAAACCAATTTCCAACACCTCCGACGACACAATCATCTAATTTTAATATTTAAAAACGACGCCATTAAAACAGAGTCGCTCACTCAGTGCCTTTGCGCGCGGAATTCATAATCAAAGGCGGGAAAGGGCGGGAAACGCTCAAACTCGTCGGCGGCCATTTTGTTTTTAACACCCTTTTAGGGTAAGTAAGTATTTTCGGATAAAGTAAAGAGCTGCGATTGAAGTGTAAATGAAGCTAATTGTTTCGGAAAGCATTCGGAGATGTTACTACACTCGCGAAATGTAAATGAAGTAGGTACCACTCTTTTATTCATTACTTGTTGGCTGAAGTTTCGTCGACCTTAACGGAAAAAAAATGTGTTTTACTGACAAGAGCACAGTAAGCACATTGAAAAGTTATTTATGTAAATTTCGATGATTAACGAAACGTAGCAGCCAGCAGCCAATGGTAGAAAACACATAATGTCTACGTCGCGTAGCCCGTAGCACCTGCTACGTCAGTCTACGGTTTGTTTCCAATTACCAAATTTAAGAACAAACCTACAGTATTTATGTATCTCCAGCGAAGTCGGAAGAAGAATGATTGAAATTACTACAGGAACGCGTGTACATTGTACTCTACTGAACTGGAGAATTTCAACTCACATGCGTCTATCGTGCTATCAACTGCAGAACGTAAGTCTATGCAAATACCATATCACATCTCAATCTTACAAATGTGCCTGCCCACATTTATCCCCGCATATTTTACTACTACTGCACTAAGTACCAAATGTATTTAATATAATGTATTTAACATATAATATATGTCAATCACAGTGCACAAGTATTCAAAACAACTGCCGGTCAAGCGAACCCGTGCGCGCGTCACTACAATATGCTAATGACAATTAAAACGCCCGGCGAACCAGTTTCAGGCAGTTACGCGTTTTACATAAAGTAAAACGAAAGTGACGTTTATATGACTCAAAGCATATGCAAATGTTTGTTTAAAATTTTAGTCCGCCCCCGCCGACGCCCCTCCCCGAGCACTTGTCGATATGAAAATGTAAATCCACCCTTTTAAGTTTGCGAGTGTCTTCAATGGAAGCAATTTTATAGACGTCAGACTGTCATTGGTGATTCGTATCAATTTGTAAATTATTTAAATTTGGATGCAAAACGCGGGTTACAATGTAGAGCTGTTGTTTATTTGGATGTTTGTACCTACTCCAGTCCACTCCAGCGTCCAGTTGGTCGGATACTTGACTTACAATCGGGAGGTCGCTGGTTCGAGTCCGGCTGCTGGACGTGTATCAATGGGACTCTTTCAGAGCCTACGTATGCAACGCAACACTCATACCGTGAAGGACAACATGGTGATGAAACCCGCACATATAACGGCGATGGCCTCACCCCCTGTCACGTTGTATTAAGTACGCTTGGTGACCCGTGGGCATTTTCTAAGTGCCTCTGCCTACTCCGCTTTGGGATTAAAAGACGTGAAGTGTATTTTTATATGTACTACACTAACATTAGACTTTTACTTTCACTATAGTTTTGGAAAAAAAATTGTTTGTATTTAAATAATAATTGCTTATTGTCTAACAAGTCCATTTTTGTCGATGCCTTATACACGGCCGACAATTTAACAATTAAATGAATATTATACTTATCTATCTGACTGTCAACCGCAAGAATCACCTATCGATCTAGATATCCAATACTTTCTACCCGGCCAGGTATCGCATGATTAGTCAACCTTTTAGACACTAGTCTTAAGTAAGTATATAATTTCCTAATACATAACTATATTACTAAAGATTCATCCGAGTCACAAATCCGAGCATTTTCTATGTGACAACCACGTTTGTTTGAGACGCGTTGAAAATACAAAAGGAGTAATAAGAGATGTAAAATTTACTGTGTTTATAATATGGTGAATTTCGATGGACTTTCTAATAAGCAAGCTAAGTAGGCGACATGTAAATTAATAGCTGTTGCGGTTGAACGGCTCTCTCAGCCGAGCGCTCGGCCGCGCCGCAGTAATGCAGCTAAATGAACCGCAGTTAATTACAATAGATGTAGGTATACATCGTCTAAAGAGCTTTAACAGTATCATTGTCTGAAAGTACGTTAACTAGAGATTGACTATCGCAAGTTTATTTTTAAAAAGCGGATGTTATCTTCTTGTTTGGTTTCGCGTTGCAAAACGGGAGGTTGTAAGTTTGAGGCCGGTTATACAGGGTGTAACCGTTAAGTGTACCTAACGCTAAACGAAGGCATTTAGCACGTTTTTGAAATGTAAGACTCATGAAACTGCGAACCATCCTGAAAGTAAACTAATGAAACTAAAGTAAACTAATTTTAAAGTAAACTAGCTTTATTAATAAATGTTTCAATTACTATTGTTATTTTAATCATGATGGCGAGAGTAATTCGTTCGTTATTCAAAATGTCGTACTATGAATGAACGACAACTAAATACTAACAAATTAATATTTACATGTGCAATGTCCTATCCCTTGCAGTGTGGATATACCGTGGATACGTCAATATTCTATAGGTTACGAAATTACGAAGGTATTCGTAATACAGTTAAACACTATATTTCACCATTAGAATGCTACATTATCCTTGAGTCACATAGACTCCTTATATTATCCCGAAATTATCCACGGGAATGGAATAAACCGTGGGTAACACCGCAAGCACAGCTAGTATGAAATAATTTAAAAAAGAATCTCACCCAAATGCAAACAGTTATGAGAATCAAGTCACTATTAAAAGTCTCTGCGGTCTATATTTTGTTTGTGAGTTCTATGATCTCTTCTTTTTCCTAACACGAATAAAGCGCGCTATTCATTACATTTTTTTTTATTGAGTTTCAATTGCGATAATGGCGCAACGGTTGTCCGAAACCCGGATTTTACTGTAAAATTGTAAAAGAAACTGCTATAGCGAATAAATCTATTTCATACTGAACAGTCACGATATTTAAAAGAGACAAAACTTGTAGATGGAAAGTCATTAAAATGAATTTATGGAAATAATAGAGACACTCGATATCTTAAGCTTTTGCTTTGAAAAAAGTGCAAGTCAGTAATATTATGGCGTGCAGAAGATAAATTGTTGCAAAACCGAAGTCTACTGTTGTACGCTTGTCATAGTTAAACATCGGGTTGTGTTAGATTCTCTATACAGGTCAGTTAGCTCGGATTAGCAGCCTTTTTATAAAAAATATTTTCTGTATGTATGTCAGATAGGTAACTAAATAAGTTTAATGTTGTTAGAATTTAATAAACTCTGGAATCTGAATGAATTATACCTTATGTCAAAAGTATTTAAATTAACACCAAGTATATACTATACATAGTGATCATTCACTTTAATGTTGATTCATTTGACATTGCTTTAAGTTTTTAGAACTGTAGATACCTAAGAACTTGTAAATAATTATACTTAAGTTCTATTTCTAAACCTAGACGAGAGAGAGAGACGCAACCTTCTCGTCTTCGTCGTCATACCTATACTTATTTTCATCTCATTTTAACAAAGAAAAGTGCACGTGAATATCCTCAGAGAATGGCTCCTACGCCGAGAGACAGTTAAGGCTTAAATGTTAGTGGGCTTGACCCTCTGTACTCGCAGCTTCAGTAATCTTAGAATATGCTTTACAAGGAAATAATCGCAACACTATAAAGCCAAGGGAACCTAACAATGCTTATATCGAGCCCATTTCACACCAGTTTTAACGCACATATTAAAGTGTAAAACATCCATACCTCGACAACAGTTGAAAAAAAACTTGTCATCGGCCCTCAGTTTACCTCCGTCAAGCAGCTAAATACAAGAATATCTTGATTGAATGATTCGGACATTGAACAAGGATCGTGTGTCACAAACCCAAGGTGTTGGTTACGAAAACGTCACATTTTTCGTTCGGTTAGCTCGGTGTTTTGGGTTCGGGTATCATTCGAATGGGCGTCGTCAGTGTTTTGTTCCTTTTTTTCGTGATACGGATTATGTCCGGCTCCAATAATCAGCATCATGGGTTAAAGAATTACGGGTCGTTACTTTGTGACAGTTCTTATAGTATAAGTATAGCTATAGTAGGTAGTTTTAAAATGTCATTGTCCCTATCCGATAATCGTTGGATTAAACGACTGTTGTACAGTGGTTATAAAATAACAGTAATAATCATAAATGCTTATTTCGTATTTTGACTTAAATACTAATAGTTATTGTTTTACTTCTTATAATGTAAAACCATTATAAGACGTATATATATTAATAGTACTCTATAGTAATAGTACGAAAATAATATCACTTAGGCATTATTTGTATCTAGAATTCTAACAGCAGGTCAAGCGTTATTTGAGCAGTGTTTTGTACTTAAGAGGAGTTCCAGAATACTGGCCTAAGAGCAAACCATTCTGGAGTTAATGTGAATTGAACACTGATCAGCTGATGATACGGTAGACCATGAAAGTGGTCTATCATCAGACCAAAAACAACTAGACTTGCAATCCAAAACTGACGTTTAGAACAAAACGAGACAGCAATATGAAATAAATGCAGGAGTGAAAGAGTAGTGGACAATATTTTCTGTCCCCCACCAGGTGTAACAGGGTAAATTTGTATTCAAATTGTCACTTTTACTGCCAAAATAAAGTTCATCAATTTGGTGGAAAAGAGAAAGACTGTAGGTTCTTGCAAGAGTAGCTGTGTTTGGTCTGAAGATCTATCAGTTTTGATGACACTTCCTATCTCACTAAAACGCCAATAAGGTACAGTTGTTATATTGTTAGACGTAAAAAAAATACCTTAATGTCTAATGACATTCATACAGATTTCAACCTTAGGGTGGTAGACCAGGTTCTTGACTGTACCAAACGCAGACCTCAGATCGCCGCCGTTCCGGTCCAGCTGGTCACCTGCCAGATGAAACCAATCCTAACGAGGAAGTCTGGGCCATGAGAAACGCGTGTCACGCATCAGCTCATGAGAAACATTTTATAAACCATTGCATACAATATCAGGTGTCATTGAAACACGGTTAGGAAACCTAATAGATTATACAATACAATTATACAATACAGTCCTCGTTTTAGGCATTGGATTGACGTAAGGTCGGGAAAGACGTCGATCAGTTTAGACGAAGTAGACAAGTAAAAAATTAACCTAAATGTCGGTTATACGGCAAGCGATGAGAAGCAAATGGTTCCTTAATTTCTCATTTTTTATCAAAATTAATTTTTCGCTACAATTGTGATGAAAAATATGTAGTGAGAGTGAGAAGTAAAGGAGAGAGGAGTCCTATTTGATTTGTTATTCCCGTAATAATGCGCAGCATTGAAATGTGATGGTCCACCCTCAGGTTTTAATGAGTTCTTGACACGACTTTGACTATTGACGACTTTATCGGTACACTGTGACAATGACATCAACTATATAATATTGAACACGAAGAGTTATTAAGTACTTTGTTTGTGGCAGAATTGTCGGCTTTGAAGCTGAACATAAGAGCCATAATTATAAAAAAAAATCTTAATGTCTGTAGGTAAATCATATACCTTTCAACCTTGGTGGTTGGACCAGCGGGCCAAGTCCTCGACACTCTAGTAGGTAGTTGCATCGCTCTGGCATCTGAGCGTCACATGATTTGCATTGCTGGTTTCGTTACTCTCATTTTACTTTATTCCTTAGAAAAACAGCGCCTTAGTTTATCGCTACGATGCCAGAGCGATGCAACAACGAGAGTGTAGGTGACTGTGTGAAAATGAAATAAATGCAGATTGTTGGCCGCCTCTACATCGATTATGATAAATATCCCTACGAATATAAAATAATTACATACCATAATAATACTTGTACCTAATTATGCTAAATATTTTTTACATTGGTGCTGTTGTCCTCGTGGTGATGTACGAATAAATCAATAATTACACATATTAAATAACAATTACTCTCCAACCGAAAAACTAACAAACCGCAAACTTACAAAGTTGATATATAAAATCGATTCTGTTGTGACAATCGATTCGACTTACGGCCCGTAATTCGAAAAAAAAAAGATGGGAATGCGATCGGACACCGGAGTACGGGACTACTGGCTTGTCTTGTTGGGTTTCAACGCTCGTGAGCCAGTGGCTCGAAAGATCTCCTTAGACCCTAAAGCCTTGCGTTAGGGTTTTTACTCACTATCAATCAGGAATAAATAAAACTTCACTTTAATTATTTACTCTAATATTACAAATACATTGAATTTAGTATCCATGTTTGCTAATTCGCTGACCTTATCACACTTTAGGTGGGACTGATGGATTGTTAAATATTTCCTCGTGATCGTCGATCCACATCATGTGGATCCACGCATTTGTAATTCCATAAAATGTTTATTTATCTAGGTCTTCATAAGATCGCTATTCGTCTCCCCTTACGTATATACTCCATACTACTTTAGCTCTTCCACCATGCTTCAACATTCGACATTACTAGGGTACATAACCATACACACAGAATCTAGAGAACAACAAAGCCGAAATATTATCTTTCCAGGTGAAATCTTTGCAAATAACAAAATGTAAAGTGCGAACGCGCCTTTAGGTGTTGCGCACACGCAAGGGATTATGTCACCTGGTGGGTATAAGATAGAGATGAATATAAAGCTGGTAGTAGTGTGAATATGCTCGAAGTATTCGATAAGTAAAACTGTAGAGGAGTAAATTCCGAATAAATTGGTCTTTTCATTTGAAACATGTTGGTAGATACAGTTTTCGTTTGACTTTTTTGGCAAACCGGTTTCATTGATCCACGATAATTAGATTTATTTTAAACAAAATCCCACAAAAGAGCGAGTCCGAAGATAAACCATCATAGAATAAAGTAGTTGCATCTCTTTCGTTTCCCACTATCTTTGGTAGATTGATTTTTTTAAACTCTTAACTTTTTTTTTACGCTTTTATTTTATTTTTTTCTGGACAAATAAAAATGGGTAACTACTACCGATACAACCTAGTATTTTCACTGCCTGGTGATTTATACCACCATAAGCAAGGTAAATAAATTACAGAACAGTGTATAATACACGTGTTGACGGACCAAAAGCTACCCTAAAATAGACAAAGTAAATAAGGTATTCCCGGTAGGTACATTAGAAATTATAATAATACTACTCGGGAAGAATGCAAAGGTCAGTGGCTTTAGGGTTATCCACATACACATTCCTATTTCCTTTAAAATGCTCCGGCAATCTAGATCGTAAACCGCTAGGCCGTGAAATGCTGTCGGAGAAGAAATGCAATAAAAAATAATCAATGTTTAAACATTATGAAAGCAAATAATAACGCAAGAATTACTTTCACCTCGTCGCATATTTGGAACGAAATGAGGAAGCATCGATGTTCTCTACAATATTATATTAAATCTAAGTGTAGGTACTATGAATGTGAAGTCCTTGCGGTCGGGTGTGCAGCGACATGTGATCATAAACTCTATTAAACACTTGACAAACATTTAGACGGATCGGGAGTAACCGCCTTCTAACGTTACAGATTATCTTGGTAGCCATTTAAGTCAACCAACTAAGATACAATGTCAATTATCCATATCTATGCATTGTATAAAACACAAATACCACTAAATCACTCATCTGTTTAGTAATCATCGCTTAACCAATACCCGGTACGTTAAAGGACAAAAGTTGTAAAAAAGGACTTTTAATAGGAAAACAATTGCCTTGTACTTTTTTTATCACTATGAACGAGCGTTTGACCACCATCCTGCCTGATGTTAAGCAGCGATGTGATCTACGATGGAGCACACTTGTTCAGTAGGTACCTATTCACCCGCGACTTAAAGACCTTCAGACTGTAGGTACTGAGCAGGAAACACAGACTCCGGCAAGTCGTTCCACATCCTGGAACTATGAAAGTAGACGCAAAACGTTTGGTTCGCGTAAATGGCAAATCCACCTGGTATGGATGACGTTTTGCTGTTCTCCTGGTTGTCCTATTGTAAAAACGCGATGGGGGTATTAGGCTATGCAACTCCGTCCGTAGCACACTCTCCGAGATGCACCCGATAGAATACTGATAGGCTCGCAACTTTGCGGCGATGCTCTAGGCTTTGTAGCCGAGAATCAAACAACCTGTCCCAACTCTTGTAAAATATTACTACAGTATCCTCTTCCTGGCATAGAAGCGAATTCCGAAGGGGTCATCGGGGCCGTAAGTGTCGAAAAGCTCTGAAATCTGCCGCGCAAAAGGCGGCGCTCTCTGGGCATCCAGAACTCGCCAACAACAACTGAAGGCAATCAGAACGATTTTAATCAGTAGACGTCTGATCCTAACCCGTCGCCGTGACAAGAGCTGGTAGGATGTCTATGAACATTTTAATCTCGTTAATAAGAAAAAAGACTGGTCAAACAAGGCGTTACATTTGAATGAAAAACAAAAACAAGCCATTATAGCATTGACAGCATTCCAAACATAGGTAGATTGCTTACTTAAATTATGATTGTAAGAAGACAAAGGGCGACGGGCTAATAGTTTCTTAGGTTCATGCTTTCTATAAAACGTTTTTCCAGCAATCTGGATCGTAAACCGCTGGGCCGTGAAATGTTATCGTAATAAAAAAAAATAACTGACTGGGAACCCCATGAGCGTCTTGGTACCTACCTATGCAAGTAATAAATGCACATTTACCTCCGTGTGATTGCGTTCACGGCAGCAAATGATAACCACAACAACTCAGGAGGATCGGATGACGGACTTATAAGTAAATCATTTTGCTGCCATAATCTGGTTTAAACGGTCACCGCAAGAATGAGAAATCCTGACATAGGAAGTATATATATACGTAGATATTTACTAACAGTTATGTTTAAGCATATAGCACTATTATGTTAAATGTGGCCGAAGGGAGGGATGTGAGGTTCTGTCTGCCCCCTTTTGGGGATTACGAACGTCAGTGGATGTAAATATGTGCATCATAATACATACATACAGTGGATGTAAATATGTGCATCATAATACATACATACAGTGGATGTAAATATGTGTATCATAATACATACACATATTTACATCCACTGACGTTCGTAATCCCCAAAAGGGGGCAGACAGAACCTCACACCCCTCCCTTCGGCTACATTTAACATATCGAGTTAAGAATGTCAATATAGGCCTTAAGTTAAAAGTTGTTAGCTATAGCACTGTTACTTATAGCCTGAATAAACCAGATCCTATAGTCGGATCTGACGACATGATGCATTCTATTTCCGTCCCAAATCAGGATGGGATTATAATATCATGGCGAATATTTAAGACTAATTCACATGAAAAGTTCTAGATTAGATATTTTTTGTCAAGGTTAGATTTTCCTAACCAAGATAATTAATCATGTTAAACTGATTTCTGATCATGCTCCAAGAGGAGCGTCCAAAGCATTGCCTTCGCCAGCATAGATTGACGGAGACCCTTGTGACTTTTGTGTCGATCAAACATTAATATCAAAGGGAAATAAACCTACACGACTACGAACTAACCAAGTTAGACAGTTAAATTTACAATGGATCTGCCTAACTTGCACCTACCATCGCATCGTCCCACTACGTAACTCCCTTCCGACATTACATCGACTTCCTCTCGGGTCGGCCGCGGCGCAGATCTCGCCTGTCTTGCGCCAATTAATTACCACAATATTACATTAATCGGGCCCGCTTCCCAACACCAGGCACGATTTATGGAAACATACGAGCGCTGCGCTACAAACGGCTGATAGACATATTGTGTGAATGTACACGGCCTCTACAGAGTTTTGCAATGGTAAAGTTCATTAGCTTTTAGAATATACTGACTTGACAGCCTGTTATTTATTACTTCTATCCTTTTCTATTCACGAAAAACACTTCAACGAATAACCTTACCCACCCTACCTATCTGAAATACCCTTTTAAGCCTATGTCTACTGTGTCTATAAACCTTGTATAAACCCTTATGAATCCATTTCAGAAAGTGTCAATACGAGCGAAATAAAAATTCGACCAATAAAAGCACAATCAGCTTGTTTAGTTTGTATGGAGAGATCGAAACGACTTCGGCTAAGAATGTTATATCAGACTCGCGCTCTAACATTGACAGGGTTAATTTGAATCATAGAATACTTTGATAGAAACTTTTCGAAGCTAAAAAGTCTTCAAACCGTATTCTTTAGAGTGCGTAAATAAAGAAGGAGTCTATTAAAAAAGTAGGAGTCTTCATTAAATTAAGCCAATAATAGATATTTCTGCTTCAGATCTAAGTTACCCCGTGGATGAAAGTAGCCCCGAGTTACGGTACCTGTATTGGTAATAATAAAATTAAGCCAAGAACATATATTTCTGCTTCAGATTTAAGTTACCCCGTGGATGAAAGTAGCCCCAAGTTACGATACCTGTATTGATAATAATAATACATCAATATTCAGAATGTGTAGTCTCAAATGTCAATGTTATTATCACATTGATATCGTAGTTGTGCTAAAGTGATATGGAAGAAAAATATGACAGTT
This sequence comes from Conopomorpha cramerella, assembly GCA_012932125.1. Lineage (NCBI taxonomy): Eukaryota > Metazoa > Arthropoda > Insecta > Lepidoptera > Gracillariidae > Conopomorpha > Conopomorpha cramerella. Next base: position 23,512 of record SJJU01000171.1, read on the forward strand.
CAGTAAATTTTCGTTTATTCGGTGTGATAGGCGCGATCTACGATTTGGCTTCTAAAATAGCGAAAATCGACCAAGTGAGTTGGGAGAACTAACGTTGCAAAACATGTTTACCCCCCTAGGAATTGTGAACTAACTCTATGTTTACATTATGTAGGTACATTGATACGTCAATTATTATTATGGTAGGTAAGTATTTAGTATGAGTAGTCACGCTATCATCTAGTCTCGAGTCTCGCCTGGCTGCAGTTACTGCAGATCCTTCACGATAACTCCACTTTGACAAGCCAACAGCCGAACATAGCGGCAAAGCAAAAAAAAAATTAAACTTGAGGCATGTTTGACGTAGTCAGTTGTGATTCCTACTTACCAGGCTACCAGTAATTTAGAAATTCACGTTAATTTCTCTAGCGGAGCGATACATCCTTCGCGAAGTGAAAAACACTGCCCTAAAAACCCAGCATTATCGCGAAATGGACACACAGGGACCAACAATTACACGATGTAAACGATATTGCCGTCTCGCTTGCACTAGAACAAACCATCACAGTTTTTCAAGCGCCCCGTTCGGCAAAAATTTCCGCATCATTAAGTTTCAAGAGAAAAAGTAGATAACATGAATATAATTATTAATTTTATTGCCGCCGTAATGACTGCATTTTTCTCTTGTAATTGCAAGGTAAATGCCATTAAACCACCGCTCATTGCGCTTAGAAAATTTATGACGGAGTAACAGTGAACTGTATTGTGTTTCGCGGTTGCTTGATTTTTATCAAGTACTAGCTGTCCCGGCAAACGTTTATTTTGCCATACGTAGTCGCCGTTCTACCCCGTGTATGGGAAGAAATACAGTTGATAAGGGTAAAATTCATATTTATTCAGCTTTTTAAACCTACTCTGGACTGCCATAAATAATTCAAGACCAAAATTGACAACTTTGCATTTCGAATGGTAAATAATATTTTTATTGAAAATTGAAGAAAATATAAAATTATTTGACCCGTATTTTTTTATTCAACATAAAAATAATGTTTTCATTCATGATTTTAACTTTAAATATTGTTTTTTTTTCGAAAGAGCGTAAGCGCCATATGACGTCACTATTATGGATACACAGATCAAACATAGATAGAAAAGAAAACTATAGCTGTCAATGTCAATTTTCAAGTTTTAGTCTGTGCAGATCGTTGTTTTGTTTACTTTTGCTGTTAGAAAGGTGTGTTTATTTATTTGCTAGCCACGTCGAGTCAGAGTAATTTTACTCCTAACATTGCTTTTTCTCTCGTTCGGGTTGATGCATTTTTTATCGATAGTAGTGAAATAGCGTGATTTTAGGTTTATTCCAAGAATAGGTGGGATGAAAAAAAAAAACCTATTTTTGTTTGTTTTGAAACTGACGATTCTGCTGTCACTAATATTGTCAATTTTATTGATGTATAAAAAAATATGGATAGGCTTGAATTCTACCTATTTCGCACAAAGTAATGACGTCATCACACATATTTCACATTTTACGCAATATCTCCGAAATTACGCATCTAAAAAATATAATATTTTTTGTACAGTATCCTGAAACGAAAATACAGAAACGGTTTTTTTATTTATACATCTTATTAGGTATGCAAAGTTGTCAATTAGTGAAATCGGTCTGTACACTGATGTTGAACGATACATTAAATAAAATAAATACATTAAAGACAGTAAGGACTGACCAATCGCCTCTGATTATTTGGCAAAATGGAATCATCTGCCAACATAGCGGTCATTTACTGCAACAACGCGATATTTCAATATTTTGTTATTGTGAAAAGAAACCTTAGTAATAGTAATAAGATCGAGTGTTATTCAACAGTGTCACATTTTGAGATGTTGCGTTGTTGCAGCAAATGAGCGAGCAAAGTACCTAATACTTGCGTTGTGTAATGTCTTAGTTAACCTATTAGTCTAAACAGGTACCTACGAGTGACCTTCCTAAATACGATCTGAATGAATGAATGAATGAATATACTCTTTATTGCACACTGTAATTACAAAATGTAAAACTAACAATGGTAAGATTGCAAATGGCGACCCTATCGCTCAGAGGGATTTCTTCCAGGTAACCTGATTCATATAACTTATAACGGAACTTAACATAGTGTCTCAAAAACACAAATATAAAACAGCGCATCCGTTATTCATAATTGTATAATAACCTATTAAAATCATAAAGCATCTTAAATACAACAACACAACAGCAAGTTAGAAATCGTTATCACAAGAGGTTAACGTGTTAGCAATTGAACAAAGCTGTATGCTTTGTTTAGTCGCTTCTCATAATATACTTACAATAAATTGTGGTTAGGCACAGTGGCATCGTTTCTCACGAGCCAAAACCAAAGTGTAGTTGCCGCTCAAAAATTCTCATATAATTGCTGAAAATTAAAAGTTATTGTGTACATTAACGTGAGAATTCCACGTTGAATAACCACAGACTCAAACGGAAACGAATGCTTTTGATGAAAGTGTTTTACTAAGCGAAATATTTTAATTAATATTGTAACGCGGACATGTCACGCTTAACAATTTCGACGTTGAACTGTTTGCCTTCGTACATTTCAGACTGAAACGGTGAAAGCAATGCAGATACGATGTTTGTCTAGTGGATTCCGGCGCGTCAACCGCACCACAATGCGCAGTGAATTAATAACTGTTTCCGTTTACTGTTGCGCAATGTTCATGATATATAGTGTAAGGAATGTTAATATCATATGTTTACGATTTAATGATTGGCAACAGACGATTTTCCGTTGTAACTGAGCTGTGCCGACGCAGGCGTGTGTCTGAGTTAGCATTCATAGCATGTGAGCTCGGCTCTGCGCGTCTGCGCAACGCACACATTACTTAACTATATCATAGGAAACGTTACATAGTTAAGCATGATTTAGAACATAAACTTTTACGTATTCTAAGGAAACGATAAACATAATTGTAACTATGTATAACATGCGTTCGCATCGAACATTGTATTCACGCGTTACCTCACAACAATTTCAATTGCCAATTGAAGGTAGGTAGGTGCATTAACAATAACAAAGTACCATGGGAAACAAAAATGATAATTAATTTACGCGAAATATTATTAGCGTGCGGATGCATAACCCAAACAACGATTAGTTCCACGTTGAGGCATGCTCGACGAAAATTAGTTTCGGAGGGCCCGCCCCCGAGCCATGTGGGCTGGCTTAATAAGATATGCTGTACTGAAAAAAAAAATATGTTCTATCGCATACAATGAGCGCATGACTGGCCGCTCCGCGATCAATTATTAATAAAAAGCGGGCGGCTCATTGAAAGGGCGATTAGCTCAATATTTATATGGAATATTCGGTATGAACGGCTCTTTGTGGGCATAATTCGGAGCGAGGTGACGCGGCGCGTTTGCCGCTCCGACGTGCCGCGCATTGAGCACGCCGCCGCAGATGGGACACATCAGATCCTCGCTGATTCAGATTAAAATTTTCAGATAGTCGCCGTACGTAGTCACCGTGCGTCGAACAAAATATTGAAATGTACACATGCACTAAAATCTGAAGTGTTTTTCTAGTTTGTAGGGTTGGTTCCTATAACTTTGTAAAAGAAAATATCAAACATCAAATAATAAACAGCAGAAACGGGTGGAATGGAGGTCAGGTCATTCGTGATGTGTTTGGTCTCATTGAAGATTTGTGCATCTCAAACACCTGTCGCCACTGAGTTCCGCTAAAATACAAATTATTTTCTAATGTGTAAAAAAGGGTCCAATAAAAACATGTCCCATCTGTACCTGTAGCTTACTCATTGTGTCGTAAGGCGCGGGCCACCAAGCGCGGCTCGTCTCATTGTACTACCGAATTGACTAGGAGCGGACTTGAAGCGACTACTCAGTCAGGCCTTTATTAAACCGTCCGCGGTCATAGCCTCTCATCAATCACAACACGTCCCGCGAAAATTGATATCTTCAGCGGGTTTTCCTAATTTTACGCTTTAATTATTTTCATTATAGCCTGATGGAATGAAATGAATAGCTATTTCTATGTGACCTTTTGTCGCTCGATCCTACCAATGACTTTACTTCTATATCTATAATATACCAGACCGGTATTTGTTACTTTGTTGCATGTAAGTATTGTGGGGAGTTAGTTCATTGGAAATATTAAAAAAAAAACAGAACAATAATTATGTCTTGTGTGCATAACGCCTTACACATATTAAATACACAAATAAACAGTGAGTATACAATCGGTTGCCAAAAACGATTTTTCAGTAGAACTGATGGTAATGAAATGGCTGTTTCACGAGGCTTGGCGCGGCGAGACGGCGGCGGCGGCGGCGGCGGCGGCGGCGGCGGCGGCGGCGGCGGCGGCGGCGGCGGCGGCGGCGGCGGCAAATGACGCGCGAACAACCGCACTAAATGTACCCCATTATTGATATTTACATAACAGACTATGCTTATTCATTGACAATAAAAATTTAATAGGTTTGGTATTTCGCAACGCAATGTGAATAAAGTGCAGCAGTTAGTAATTATTATCGACTTCTCGGAAGTGCACACTTGGATTGGTCATCAAGTGAAAACGTATTAAATCCGATAAAAAAAGACATATTGAACAACACCCGACCTTTTATTAAGCGTAAACGACGGCGAGGCAAAAAAATGTGCCTAACTTAATTTACAATTCATTCGTGGTGTTGTTGTATTAAGTTATTGTGAATAAAATTTATCGTGTCATTGCGTTCGTTGGAAGTTGTGAGGATTGGCATTTAACCCCTTGAGGCTGAGGCCCTACAGCGCCCCCGCGCCGCCGCCGCCGCCGCCGCCGCCGCTCTTCGGCAAAACCGGCGTCGCGCGACACCATCACGTCGCCAAAAGCTCCTTCAACCTTGAAAAGGTTGGAGATTACAGCATGAAACCGCCTTACAATAGTCTTTTAATTTGTCATTATGCAGCAATAAAAACGTACTAAATGAGAGCGGGGGAAAAAACAAGTTCTTTAGTCAGACAAAAACCCGCGATGGGGCAAAATTCGCAAATCATCCCGCCTTAATGACGGACGCTTGAAAAAAATTTAAATATCAAAAGGCCGGACGGGGCACCGTAATGGTTTAAAATCATTTTTCATCGAAGTGACTCCGGCGACGGGAGCATGGAAACGGTAGCCGCCGCTCGCGCCTCCATTAACTCGCGCGCGCACAATTTTTGTTCAATCCATCTTTTATTTGTTACTTCATTAAAACATCGCGCCGCGCTGTCGAACTGATCCTGTGGAATTCGCTTTTGGAAAAGCTTACACTTAATGAGATCCACCTTGTATTGTATAGCGTGCTGTACATTACTCATTCCGTTCGTTCATTAATCACTGAGGGGGCTGTATTAAAGAGCTGAACTATACCTGGATTATATTTTATTTACATACTTGTATGTACAATGTGCACCTTATGTTATGATACATAGATGTTATAAGATTATTTGAGTTTCTTCTTCTTCTTGCCGCTGTCTGCGGGCGGCAGGCCGCTATCATACTCGCTGGCGGTGTGCATGGAGCTCTGCTTGTTCACCACTCTCTTGGCCAGGGTGCCAACCTTCGCCCGAGGGAATCTATCAAGACAATTAAAGGTATAAAATTTCAAGACATACGACCACTGTTTGCCCCTCTGGGAAACGGGCGTGACACATAAGTATGTTTGTACTTATATAATTTCATACTACTTCAATAACAATAGTATAAAACATAGTATAAAATAAAATAGCCTTCCGCTGTCTGTCCCTATGTTTAGTTAGATCTTTAAAACTACGCAACAGACACATCTAAATATATAAAATGAAAAGCTGACTGACTGACTGACATATCAACGCACAGCCCAAACGGCTAAACGTAGGCAATTTGAAAGGTCATAGCTTAGCTACGGAAGGAATTCCTGAAATTCCTACGGGAACGAAAATAAACGGAAAAATCTTTTGTATGAAAAATCTAAACGGCTCAAGATAGATGCTTGAAATTTGATATGCAAGTACCTTAGTACATTTAAAGCTTAGTTACAACAGGATATAGGAAAATTCCCACGGAACCGGGAATTAGCGGGAAAAAACTTTTGTACGAAAAAAAATACCAGCGTAAGATGCTTAAAATTTTACATGCATGTGAAGCAATATTGGCCTACCTACACAATTTGTGTTGTTAGTGCAAAAAACGGAGAAGTATTTACAAAATAATCTTAAATATGATTCGCTTTAATTAATAAAACTGTTACCAGAAGACATTATTCCGCGCGGACGGAGTCGCGGACACAGCTAGTAATATGAATTCTAATTGTATGTTTGTTATTTACGCGAAATTATTTTAGTAAAATATCAATGATCATGAAACATGGTATACACATATTCTAGGACGTATTAGAAGTAACACAGGCTATACATTATCTACAAATTACCACGGGAACAGGATACAGCGGAGGTAACACCACAAAGCAGGGTAAAGCTGCTATTTTAAATATACATATAACTAAATGGCCCGGTTGAACCTCGAGACGAGCGAAAATTTACTGTGAATTAATTTAACTATTTCATTTTACAATAACATACATACACTTCACGCCTGTCTCCCAGTGGGGTAGGCAGAGACTACAGATCTTCATTTGTTACGGTTCTGACATACCCCTTTCGCTTCATCTACATTCATACATCTTTTCATACATGACCTCCGATTTCGAGTACTTTTCAATAAAACAATAAAATAATATTAAAAGTGAGTTTTGTTTGTTACGCATCCACGCGTCAATAATTTCAGTTGCTGTCATGACGAAATTTTGTAATGCTTCTAATCTAATAAGAATTTTATTGGAAAGCCGCCTATTAATTTCAACGTAAATTTATTCTAGTAGTAAATTTTAATTTATTTCCTCATTAGCATTATAGGCAAATAAATAATATCATAATTGAATTGGTTCAGCTGGCTCAATGAAGTGAGAAATGTAAATCATAGTTTTAACCATCTAATATATTACAATATAATGTGCAAATTAAATATATTATAGAAAAACACACTTCACACCTTTTACGTGTAAAGCCAAAGCGGAATATGCTAGGCGAGTGTTCACACTGCGTATTTAATCCAATGTTATAAGGGGTGATCCTACCACCGTTATAGGGTCAACATATCTATTGGTATACGCGTTTCATTACTATGTTTCAACATATGAACTTGCATACCGTATATGTATAGGCTCTGAAAAAAGACCCATTGGTAGATTGTACACACATATTATGTTTATCGTTATCGGTTATGTTGTCTGGTGGTTAATATAAAATATATATATACTCTACTTAGTGGAAGCCCCGCGATTTCATTCGCGTAGTTTAGAAGTACCTGCATCCCAGCATCTAACTTGAACGATATAGATTTCTCATACAAAAGTATTTTCCCGTTAATTCCTGTTCCTGTGGGAATTACTGGAATTCCTCTCTTAGTGCACCCCTACGGTACCTAATCTACGTTCGTTCCAAATTTCAAGTGCCTAAGTTTAGCCGTTTTGTCTGTGCGTTGATATGTCAGTCATTCAGTTCTTCATATATTTAGATTTGGTGATGTTAAAGTAACAAATCAATTTGGCACCTATCATAATAAGTTAGGTATTAAAACGGCACTTATTCTGTACACATAAAGGTTGACTTTTGTTTAGCGCCGAACTAAATTTACCGAACAAGTGAGACTAGGCCGTACACACCTAGTTCAGTCGATCTCGAACTCACAACCCTCCCACTGCAAGTCCAAGTAGCCGACCACAATGCCGCAGACGCTCGCATAGAATATGTATGATAAAATAAAACACGACAGCCTATGTACGCAACGCAACGCTCGTACGGTGAAGGACAACATCGTGATGAAACCCGCACACCACCCTATAATGGCGATGAGCTCACCCCTTGTCACGTTGGGTTAAATACGCTTGGTGAACCGTGGACATTTGCTTTAGCAAGTGCCTCTGCCTACCCCGCTTTGGCATTAAAGACGTGAAGTGTATATTCATATAATATTAAAACACGACATTATATCGTGAACTAACTGACGCGGAAAACGTTGTATTGCAAATATACATTATTGACAGAGTTTCTGTGCTATACTGTATTATACTCAAGAAACACTCTATCTACTAAAGAAAACCGCGTCAAAAACCGTTGCGTAGTTTTAAAGATCTAGTTAGATAGCGGGATGCGACTTTGTTTTGATTTCACACAGAAACGTAAAAGTAGAATGTGACAACCCATATAGGTAACTGCTTGACCTACATATCCTATATTCAAACACGCTAGAGAATTAATTTACATCTGATGATAATGTACATACCCAGGTCTCTTCCTTTCCTCGTCGTCCTGAACAGTGAGCTTGTTATTTGGTCGTTCCTTCTTATTTTTGGGGTCATTCTTGGCACGTCGGGCCAAGGCTCCGGGCGTCTCTCGCAAGGCGAATGCCTTGGCCGAGTGGCCGAGGTGAAGCTGCCGAGCGTCCAGGTACTCCCGCACCTCGCGAGGATAACCCGAGTAGAAGCCGATCCAGGACGTGTATGCTATTTGGAGAGCAAGGGTTACTATTGTATGATAAGATAAATTGTAGTTGAAGGCCTTAAGGTGGATTGAAAATAAGCAACAGTTGGTGTGATCACTTGCTTGACACCGGCTTTACTCTACGGTTCGAATGTGGTAAGGAAGTATACAAGGAAGGTGAACCTCAAGCGCAAAAAGTATCATCAAGTTATATAGCTTTGTGATTCATAATTATTTAATTCCTTGTAAAGAAATTAAAATAACTGATCTAAGGTCCCGGGTCGGGCTATCAAGATAAGCTAGAAAGAACAAGACATTGTATGACAAGAATGGAATGTAAATATTTACATCAAGGGCGTTTCAAATTCTCGAAGAAAACTCATGAACGTAATGGCGGCTGGCGCTAGTGTCGTAAAAAAAACAATTGCTTAATTGATAAGTCACTGCAAGTTTTTTTTTTCTTTGTTTGGACTCGGGCAATATCGGCCCATTTGCCATTTGTCACGTTGAATACACTGCAAGTTCATGTGACAGGTTACTTCAGTTTCATTGGTTCATGTGTGAGTGAAGCGCGTTATCTTCCTTAGTGAGTGCGTACCTCTGCTGGCGCGCGCGAGCCAGTCCTTGGAGCTGTGCGCGACGTGCTCGAGGCGGGCCTGCACGGCGACGGCGGCGCGGTTGCGGCTCGCGGCGCCCGGCACCACGTCCTGCAGCGGCGCCAGCGCGCGCGACTCGTCCGCTTGACGCAGCCTGGTATACGTCAACGTAGTGGTTAATGGAGAATTTTCAAACTCCAAAAGTTTCTTAGTTTTTTTAATTATTTGGGTGAGTTATTTAGACTTCAGACACTTTTGTAACATGTAGAAAAACAATTTAAAAAAATACTGTCTCTAAAAATACTCTACTCTGTCTTAACTAAGATAAACAGGGGTCCTGAAAATTCCCCATTCATAGATAATGAGCAGTTATTTTCTAAGAAGCAAATTCTGACACATTGAGAATTCCCATGAAATTTTTTTTGGAACGGAAGTGTCTGACAACCATGTATAGCGGTGACAATGTATCCCAACGATGAACATTCTACTTGGTCTTTGTTCTTTTTCATCGATAATAATTATTAGTGCTGCGAATGATTGTTAATTGTTCATGAATTGAAGTGGTGTCGTGATGTCAAATAAGTACATTAAGCTCAGCAGTACTTGTTATGCAAGACTGACGAAAACGTTTCAACTTGTTAAAACTTTAAATGCGTTGACTCAACATCATAAGCCACATGACGTCCACTGCTGGACGAGGGCCTGTCCCAAAGATTTCCGATGATCAATTGGGGAGAAATGCCAATAACCATTAGCAGGCGGGTTGACGATCGCAGTGGTGTTGCGTTTAATCACAGAGAGGGCTGATGCCCGTCCTCTGGAGAGTTTCCTCGGACCCCCAAGACGGGAAAACGTAGTAGAGGTACGACACGGATATTAACAGACTGTCAAGTATTTTCTAAAAGCTAATGTAGGTACTGTATCTACGTTGAAACAATCCCGGATTGCCGGGACGCTAAAGCATACTTCCTCAGTTAGTTAATACGAAAAGAAAAAATAAGGCCATATATTGACTGCACAGACTACAAACACCGATCTGAATATCTGCTGCGTAGTGCAATACTCGTGGCCACATACGCGCCTACTCTCTCTTAGTCATGCGAGAAATACATTCGATTGTCAAAACCTACTAACCGACACGCAGTAGCTTCCACCTCGTCTCTTTCAGTATTGCCACTAGCGTGTAAACAAGCGCAAGCGTCGTACCTGATCCTCCTCTGCTCAAGGTAGCGCACGAACTCCGCCTCGCTGGGCAGCAGCATGAGCACGGCCGCGCCCACCGCCGCCGCGCGCCCCGTCCGACCCACTCTACGCACAAACAAGCACACCTTACACTTAACACGCACACACACGCACACGTGCACCTCGTCACGTCAACGTTGCGTGTTACACACACCATCCGTGTAATGTAGAGTCAAATGTATAGATAGGAAAATATTGGCCAAATATCAATACAACAGTATAAAACAGGTTCTCTCCTTCTGTTTGTTGTCTGTCCCTATGTATGCTAAGATCTTTAAAACTACGCAACGGATCTTGATACTGTTTTATTAGTACATACAGTGATTGTTGATGATGGTTTGTATGTCTAATACATGCATATCACAGCAGAGAAACACTGTGAATAATGAATATTGGTTAATGTATAAACGTTGTTTACGTTTGGCGGGTTAGCTAGTTCATAATAAGTGTTTCATGTTTATTATACCATTAGAGGTAGCCATGGTAAATCATCGGGTAGAGTTATCAATATAACTGTCATGGAGACCTGCCGTCCTAACAAGTGGTGATACAGCTAGACCTCTAAACATTTGATAAGCCGGTTCGCTCACAATGTTTTCCTTCACGTACGCAGACAAGAACACAGTGCTCGAACAACGATGCAATAAGTTACACTAGCAAGCTAACAGCACTGCAATCGAACCGACGACCTTAAGTACCCTGTTTTCATGTGTTATAACACACTGCTAATATGCAGTAGTCGTTATGTGTGACTTCCACTCACTAAGACCTCACGCCCATTACAGCCGGGGACATCCGGATCAGCAGGAGCCACAATGTGGCTAAGTCTCTTGAAGCACTCTCTCTGAGGAAAGTTGTATTTAAAGAAACATTTCTTGGGCAACAAACCTTAAACTTTTTATCATAAGTCACCTCACACAAATTAATGTAGAGAAGTACCTTATAGAAAGGGAATTCCTGTCTGATTGAATGCCGGTCTTCAGCCACGGAAGTGTGATAGAAATCTCCTGTAAGTCTATTTCGACTATAACATTTTTTCCAGATAAGATCGCTAACAGTTTGTAACATTTCCGCATTAATGCATGTTTTTCAATCAATCTTGAAAATGATCACTCAAATACAATTTGAAAAAAAATGAATTGTACAAAAACTGCGAAATTTATGCTACTAATTATGTCAATATACTATACTACACTATATTATTTGTGAAAAAAAATCACAAAGTATCAGAGCGCCTCAGCCGTGAAAAATGGTATTGTAAATAAATGAAACTGAGACATGTTGGAGTACCAACTGACCTGTGGACATAGTCGGTGGCGGAACAGGGCGCGCAGTACTGCAGCACGAGGTCTACCCTCGGCACGTCGATGCCACGCGCTGCCACATCCTGTACCCACATACAGATTATACATAAAGAAAATAAAACATTTTCATACTTTCACTTTCAAATAACACCTCTTATTGCAACACATCACAGTAGGTAATGTATGAAATTGAAATACAGAGTGTATAAAAACCTCGAGCAATGGTCTTAGAAACGTTGTTAGGCTCGTCGATATAAACAACTTTTACTATGGCGACAATGTGGGGAAATTAAAAAAAAATCAATCAAGATCTCACAGTGCCTGAAGACAAAAGTCTTCAATCAGTGTGTCCTACCTGTAATGACATACGGAGCTGAGACGTAGACACTGACGGCAGGCAACATGGACTGACGATATGCGCAAGACGGCTGGCAGAAGCTGGATGCGAGAAGCCGAAAACAGACCACAGTGCAGTGGCATGCAATTGGAGAGACAGTGGACAAGTATGGACTGATGATGACGATGATGATGTATAGAGATGAAAAAAAAAGTTTCCGTTGTTAATATTGACAAGCCCAACAACGTTTCTAGGACCCTAGCTCAGGGTACATTTACACGCAGTATAACAATGGAATGCCGTTCGTGACATTTTATCAGCTAATGACCTATAATGAACATTTATATGATTGAACTAACTACCTGCAAAGCAAATCTCTTGGTGGACTATACAAAAAGTTCCATTTATAGATTAATTTCTTGAATTTCCTTGTCCACAAAGTATCCTACATGAAGTATTCAGGAAAACGACCTAATACAACTTTTACGAACAAGAAGCTGCGCTGCCGTGTCGCTTGCGCAGATGCTTGAAGTATATTGAGCTCTATTCGTCGGTAATAGAATCTAAAAACAATTAAATAAAACTACCTTCATGACACTATAGGTTAATTTAATTAGAAAGATTTGTTAACAGCTTATACTAGTGAAGGCCGCCAGATAAGATCTTTTCACGATCACGTGCCATCTGTTGCCTCTACGATAATATAAATATAAGTACTTTATTGTATGTATTATGACCACTTTAATTAAGTTTTTTGGTTTACAACTAACTATTGTCAATTAAAGTATATGCAATTGGCCATGTATGCCAAGTACCACCTAACACTACACTAACCTAACCTAACTCCACTAAAAGTCATAAATGAATGACATTAGATATTAACGTTTACGAGACAAAAGTCTACTTTACTCACGATTTCAAAGGAAGTGTGACCAAAACTGATAGTACAGGGTGCAAGTTCTTGGTTATATGTACCGTTAGACAAATATTGACTCAACTCGACTTGAAAGACGTCTGGTGACATGACTGTCGGATATGGTTCTTGCTAAGCAAAATGCCATATTTAATATTGCGAATTTCTGTCATAAAAATCATTTTTCTAAAATTTTTCTTGCACGGTCATCGTCCGCTTTCTTTATTATTAAGTATCTCGAATAACAAAGACACATCCCCTTACTAATAAGGAAGTTGTATTTTGTGTAACGTATAGACGGTTTTGCCTTTGACACACATGAAGAAACATATATCAAATTATGAAAAAATTAAACTATTCACACGTATAATTTTCATATTGGTAAGGGGGGAGAGGGGTTGTATCTACATTCATTTGTCTAAAATAATCTATAAACAAATCTGAACATACTGTTACGTTCGTCTTTAAAGGCACCGATACTCGTGATGAAAAATCGCAAAGGCACCTCGGAAAAACCATAAGATAATCATAAGTGTCAAGTGTTTCCCATCTCTTCTTCGTCTAATTCAATTGATAGTGGAGGTTGTAAGTGTAAGAGCGCGGTAGCCGCCCCCCGGAGCGGCCGAGATTGCCGCCCGTGATACGATCGCCCGGCCGTGTCACAAAGGGTTTTCTATCATCATTTCAATACATGTGATCTTCTACATTAAGGGCACAATCATCACTAATGTAAAAGGCAACGGTGGCGCCATAAAATTTAATAAGAGTGGGAAAATGTAATGGCCACTCACGGATGCGACGGCGGACGATGAATTGGATCATAATTGTATCATTCTATCAAGAGCTGATACATTAGAGAGGTGAAATAATAGACGAGTACATAGGAACTAGGAAGTTCACACAGTGGCCAAATCAGCGGCAATTATCAAAGTATAGTAAGTACATAATTATATAGTAAACTTTTGAGTTCACAATTTTACCATTCGGACAATAACAAGAGACGAATCCATTCGCCTACCTAAAATTATTTCGTAACGAACAAAACCCTGCGCCTCATTATAAATGGTTATAAGTAAATAATTAATAAAGACGAAAGCACCTGCAGCGAAAGAACAGCAATCAAGAGACCACACAAGTGTTAGATGATCACGATAAAAAAAAAACTCGATCGAAAACAGATTGAAACAACCGGGAGCTTAAGCTATGCAGCCACTGCAGGTTACTTAGTAACGGAGTTGCCATGAGGACAGAATTATAATCACCCGATCCCGGATAATTTATTACAATGTAACCTCCGTGCCATTATAGCAAATTACACGTCACTTCGGCAATATTTAGACGAGCCATTCCAACAAAACAAAGCCTGAAACTAAAGTGATATATTGCAGCTGTCATAATTAACAACACAGGTAAATTTCATAAAAGAAATAAAACTTAAAAGTCATTACCACGATCGAAGGCAAGACAAGAATGATCTTTGAGGCTACTAGCGGCTCACCACCGGTGCATCGGGCGGTGCCTAAGATCGTAATAAGTAATAATAGTAGTTAATCGACGCGTATTGTGGTGCGCGGGCGCGGACGCACTCGCCGACACAAAGATGGCCGCTCGCTTGATGAATAGCCCAACTAATACGTCTTGAACACGAATTAAATAACACTAGAATGAGATGTGGTAGCTTGATTATTGTGACTGTAGATTTAGAAAGTGGAATAATAAATTGATAGATACTTTTAGAGTTCCGACATAATACCGATGAGGTTCTATTCATGTTGGAGCTCAAGCTCAATGCTTGCCGATCATGCGTTACTGGGGAACCCATTTTTGACATTGTCTAATGCGAAATTAATGGTTTCTCCGCGATTCGATTACACGTGAACAAATTAGATGTGTGTAGATATGCAGAAAATTAATTAAGTTACGGTATTAACACTGACATGTCCTGACGAACATCGATCATAAATATATTTAATAATATGGGTTATATTTTTTTGGGGTGAGACTCACCGTACAGATGAGGACACCTCTTTTTGCTTTTCTGAACTGCTTGAAGACCTCCATCCTCTGCTCGTGAGGCATGTTTCCGTGCAGCTTGAACATTTCTATTTCCACCGGAAGCACGCCCCCCTCTGGAGGAGCTTGATAGTCCACTTCAAACTCAGAATCTGATTCATCCGACTGCTCTTCTTCCTTCAAACAAAGAAGTTTTAATAGCTACAATTTGTCGTCTTACCGTTGTTAGACATTTTTAGGGTTAGGCTTAATTAAGCGGGACCATCGTTACTTGATTGTATTTTTGACACAACTAACGTCTGAGAAATTGTATGAAAGTAACTAAGTTTATTCGTTAGGTAAATTATTAAAAATTGGTATAAGATATTATTAATTAATGTAATGTAATTGTAGCCAAAGACCTCTCAATTCCATCAATACAAATGCACTTAATAGATGTCCTCATTTGCATGAGTGTATGCGCGGTAAACAAGTGTCCTCTCATGAAAAAAATGTCATTACAAAGTGATCAATTTTCATTAGAAATACTCGCTAAGTCATTGTACGTACTTTATCACTGCCGTCTTTTTTCTTCTTAGAGGAATCTTTCTTTTTCACTTTAGCCTCTTTCCCAGTCAAAACAGTTTCTATTAGATCAGCATGATAATCGACCATCTCTAATGTTGCCATAAAAACGATCATTTTGCCACTTTTTTTGTTCATCACACAGTGCTCTACTATAAGTGAACATAACGTGACGAGCCGGAGCTTCATCGGAGTAACTAGGAATGTTTGGTTAACAGAGGATGGTAAAACTAGTTCATCCTCCATTACGGCCGTCTTCACAGCTTCAGCAAATGTGTTCTTCCCAGCTGGCTTGTCATCCACGTCTTCATCATCTTCACTATCGGTTTTAATTTTTTTATTCTCTAGTTCTTTTTGCACTTTAAAGTATTCGTAATCTGAATCGCTATCGGAATCCGAGGCATCTTTTACTTCTGGTGCTGGCGTAGTTTTGTCTGTCTTCGATTTTGTTGTATTGTCATCGTCCATATCAAAGAGATCCATATGTTTTTTACCACTAAATTGTTTCAGTCCTAAAAAAAATATTAAGCTTAAATCTGAATACTTAAATACTCAATCGGGTATATTTTCATCATGCACTTAGTATGTCCCATCAGCGAATAGTAGGGTAAATATGAAATCATCCCAAACCGCAAGAAAATAATAATATTCATAGGTAAATCATTAAAAACATTTTTTCTCTACTACATGTAATACGGAACAGGTTAGCAAATAATATCAAATCCAAATACGATTACAAGTGTGAAAAAATGTGTTAAATAATATCATCATTCATACCTCTTTTAGTTTCCACTTGTATTTCATCCTTAGTATCATCCTGGATATTCTGCTCTGTTACTACTTTATCTTCTGTTTGAGGTTTAGCTTCCTTTTTATTAATAGAGTTGGCAACTTCTGGCTTTGCCTTTGTGGAATCCGCGACAACAGCCCGACCCTCTGAAGTATCTACGAAAACTGGATCTACCATGGTAAGACCTGCTAGATTTTCCACAGCCTAAAAATGTACATATTATTATTAACTTTATCTAACTTTACCTACTAATCATAATTAGTATAAGATTTTACTTACTTTTGTAAGGGTGGCAGATAGTAGAATAGTTTGTCTTTGTTTAGATAAAAACACTTCTGTTAGGTGATGCTTTACATCTGCTTTTTGTTCAATGTTATTAGTATTTTGATGTTCATCCGATTGATCAGCTTCCTCATCACTGATCACTTTTTTAACAGTTTGTTTTATCATGGCCATGGGATCATATGTTGCATTTTTTTTATGATCCTCTATCGCTTTGACAATGGCAGCTACGTCTTTTTCATAACCCATGTCTAATAAGCAATCAGCTTCATCTAGAACTAAACAACTGCAAATAGCAAAAAATATTATAACTTTCAAGAAAAAAGAACTGTATCAAATTTGGATAGGACCAAATGTAAAGCGCTCCGCTTTTTATTGTCAGTGAAAAATACATTGCTATCATTAATAATTTCCCATATCTTACCATAGGGAACCCAACATGAATAATACTGGGTTTACATTAATTATAGAGTTCACAAACCTCATGATAAGTGTGTTACGGAACTCCTAGGCTATAGCCATTTTTTTTTATTGCTAAGTCCCATATATATACTCCCATATATGTATTTTTTTTTTGTATATAAAGATAACAAAGTAGTAACAAGGGGAATGCAAACATTTAGCATATCAATGGTATAAAGAAATGACTACTACTAAACTACTAAAAACTTACTTTGTTTTACTGAAATTCAGAGATTGTGTATGCCTCAAGTGATCATTAATCCTTCCTGGAGTTCCAACTAATATGCTAAGACCTTTCCGAAGTCTAGCTTTTTCAGCTTTTCTTTTCTGTCCCCCGCTAAGTAAACCTGGTACTATCCAGGTGAATGGCTACAACAAAATATAATTAATGATATCTAAAAGGTGGTACAATATCATAAATATACATTAAACAGTCCAATTTACAACATGCGATTTTAATCTGTGCCCAATATATATAATCTTCAAGAGCTTAATCAATACATCATAAAAAATAAAGTCACCTTCCACTGTCAGTCCCTATGTAAGCCTATCATTAAAACTATGAAAACGGATTTTGTTACAGTTTTCTTATATAAATAGATTGACTTAAGAGGAAGGTTTAAGTGTACAGTACATGCATATAATAGCAGAAATGCATATTATAATAACTGTGTTCATAATGTATATGTGCAAAACAACATCTGCCAGGTCAGCTAGTATAAATGTAAGAAAAACTTGTTGGTAGTGACCAAACTATGCATTTAAAAAAGTACACTTCATTGTTTACCTTGACTAATTTAACAAACAGCTCATATGTTTGTACAGCAAGTTCTCGCGTTGGTAATACAACTACAACAGATATACCATCATGTCTATTGATTTTTGGTCTTATAGCCTGCAGTCCTTCAATTATTGGTAGTGCATACGCAAGAGTTTTTCCGGAGCCCGTTTGTGACCTAAAATATTACATTCATTTTAGTATTTACCCTTGTACTTGTGTGTAATAAGCTCAATCTTTGATGACAAACATACATAAAAAGCATCACTCCTGTGGGTTGCCTAAGATTATGGATCTTGATGTTTTACAGTCTTATCTTCCACATTTTTGTTACCAACCACTACAATGAAGTTTCCTGCAAAGGCCCTATTAGCCTATCATCATCATAGTGTCCACTGCTGGACATAGGCCATATATTATTATATAGTTTGGTAGGCTAATCTGGCTAGTGTACATGTATATTATTTTAGAACAGTTGTCAAAAGTGATTATGGTGCAATGTAATAATCTTAATATATTTGATTATCCATTCAATGTCTGGTCAGAAGGTAAATACTGAAAATTTACATTTACTTGACACAGAGGAATTATTTAATTTGTTAGAGAGATAATTATTGACCTGACCTGACACAAAAGTGACCTGACCAAAAAGAGTGAAGTAGTCTCAACAAACTCACTCGCCCAAAAACCCACTCACTCACCCATAAACCCACTCACTCATCCATAAAGGTCTCTTATAAAAACAACCACAAACAATAAATATAACATACCTGATAAGCACATCTCGTCCTTGCAATATAATCGGGATAGCATTTTGTTGAACAGTCATAAGCTCCTTCAAACCCAAATTTTGCTGCAAATTTGCAACACTGTGTGGATGTATGTCTAAATCCGAGAAGTTTTTGCCAGTAAATACTTTCTCAATTATAGGTTTAACAGCTCGCTGGCCGAGGTGGGGTACATCCGGATTGTTTTTGAACAGTGATGAAATCCATCCTCCCGGTCTAGGTTTCTGCTTCACTATTAATTCATCACTTATGTCTTGGTAATTTTTCCCTTTGAACTTACCTTTATTTTCACTTAAGTCACGTAAATTGGCATCAATACTGTCCTCTAATTTGTTATCAACAGCACTGAGTTTGGGAACTTTCTTGGCCGGTTCTTCAGATACTTTATTAGTAAGATTGATTTGATTTCCGAATTTAGAAGGCCTTTTTCTAGCTAGTGTTTTTCCTGAGAACTGTGACTGTGAAACAAACTTATAATCTGGCTTTGATGGGCCTTTAGACACCTGTTTCTTGTCCTGCAAAACACTATTTGTCAGAGAAACTTTACAACAGACAACTTATAAACTAAGTCACAAATACACATTTACGCTTACCCTTTTGGGGACACTAATATTTAATTGTAAATCATCCATTTTACAATGTTTACGATAAAACAATTTGATGTTTGTATTTACAATCGTGGGTTTTTAGGTTATGCGCACGTTTGTTGACGTTACTTTGACAGTGTTGACAGCGTCAACGTCGTTGACAAAAAGAATACTCGTCCAAAAATTAAACTACTTTCTTTTAGGAAGGCATATTATTCGATAGAAGGAAGGCATATTATTCGATAGAGACAGATGATGAATATTATTATTTTTATGTATAGATAGATAATGTGAGAACAATAGAAACGTGATTGCTGTAATGATTTATTATCTATAGTTACTTAGTTTATTATATTTACAAAATGTTATACTTAATTATTAAACGAGTGAGTAGAGATGAAGAGTAGGAGAATCGAGTACTGTGTAGAAATGTAGAGTGAGCAAAAAAATCTCAACATAGAGGCGTATGAATTAGATAGCCGTAAGCCGTACCTGGCGTACTTATAAGGAGTCTGAAAAGGGTGCCCGTCGGCGTAGAACTGTAGTAGACCGTGTACCAAGAGATGGACATTCGTCCAACTCTAGCAATACGAAAGCCACCATAGAGTTACAGTACCTACAGTTTACGTAGTATGTACTTTCGAACAATTTGATTCATGAAATCATGACCCATTTCGTAGATATTTTCTTTAAAGGCATCAAAACAATTTAGTGTTTCTTCTTTAGTACATAAGATGTTTTGAATGTGAAGGCTGTCACCTCAGTTCGCAGACCAATGCAATTTAATCTTTTTTTACCACGACATTAAAAAAATACACTTCACGCCTTTTAATCCCAAAGCGGGGTAGGCAGAGGCACTTGCTTAATAAGCAAATGCCCACGGTTTACCACGACATTAAATGCATAATATTCTGTCTTCGAAACTTAGCTAAGAACTACTCCTCAACAGTCATTGCTGTCGCGCTGATTTTGTCTACAGGTATCTCTTTTCCTACTTAGTCAAAACACTGAGGTTGTCAAAAAAAACATTTTTAAAAAAACATTCTTAAATATTCGATACTTTTTACCTTCCTGGTTCACGTCATAAAGAAAATGTCACGTAAAACACAAGCCAAATGCGAGTCGGACTCGCATTTCATTAACTACTTACCAATAAAACTGAAATATCATGTAGGAGCCCCACGTAATTAAAAAAATGTACTTTTAAAGTTAGCATCATAAGTGAATAAGTATTTCTAGCTCAGACCAAACGCAACTAGACTTGCACGCCGCGTCCTCAGTCTGTCTCTTTTCCATCTAAATGTATGGAAATTGATGTAGGTACTTCTGTCACTTTTACTACTACTTAATTTGACAGTTTGGATCCAGCTTTACCCTGATACGCAGTAAGAGACAGAATATATTGCCTCTTACTCTTTCACTCCTGCATGTTTTTCATATCGTTGTCTCGTTTTACTATAAACGTCAAATCCGGATTTAAAGTCTAGTTGTTTTTGGTCTGAGATTTCAAGCCTCTACCTGTTGCTGTGATCAATACTTATAAAAAAAAGACTATATGGAATTCTCCTATAATATTTATTTTAACTGTTAATATTAACAATAACTATCTGTCACTGTTGACGGAAGGACAAACTGCAGAAGATTATTAATAGGGTTCGTTTTACCCTTTTTAGAAGACTACTAAACTATTACTTATAGAAGTAACCAGCCACTTTAACTTTAAAGTTCTTTAAATTTAACTTCGTTGAAGAAACCTTACAATCCATGTTAATACCTCTCTGTTTCGCATTGTTCCTACCTAATGTCTTCCATTAGGGCCAGGATACCGCTATCATCCAAAATAGACTCCCAATCCAATCAGTCAATAAACTGGACTCTGTTTTAGATTCCACGTAGTAGGTAAATAATTCAACTAAATTAATGTTTGACTTCCCTAGAATGTACATATTATGTACATACCTACACACCTAGTGGTACAACAGAGAAACTTGCTAAAGCAAATAAAAGCCCATGGTTCACCAAGCGTATTTAACTCAACATGACAGATGAGCCCATCGCCGTTATAGGGATCACACCCCTTGTGGTGTGCGGGTTTCATCACGTCATCACGATGTTCTCCTTCGCCGTACGAGCGTTGCGTTGCGTACACAGGCACTGAAAAAGAGTCCCATTGGTACACGTCCAGTAGCCGGAATCTTGATAATAATAAGAATTTTGTGTCGATACAAACATTCTATTACCCCTGGGAGTGATACTGCGCGTAAAAGGAGCCCGAACAATCCCGGCCTTAGAACGTTGTTGGGTTCATCAATATGAACAACTTTTATTACGACGGACGAACGGCGGATTTAGACGGACTAACTCGAGGCACAATTTGCCATTGGAAGAGAACCATGATCGACGCTAACGTCCAAATTGTAAGGTTATTGGTGGCTGATAGGTAGCTAGCCTGGACCCAGGAACAGTCTTTTATTTTAGTACCTACCTATTGTGGTTATTATCCATCTACTACCGCCGTCTTTCGGACCCTAAGGCATATGCAAAGGAAAGGCGGCTCCAGCCATAGCCCCGTTTGCGAACTACTCGTATAGGTAGTTAGGACTTACATTTGCGTAAGTATGTATATTTGTTAAATAATTTAGTTCTTTGAAAAAGTAAAAACACAAAACATCAAACTTTTCACAGAAACATGAAACGGAACCGGAGAAATTATTTATACTTATTTAGGTAACCATTGTAACACTAAAGCGTCTTAAACCTACCTAATGACCCTATTCACCGCTATTACTTAGTTGTAATTGCTGAGGGGCTATAACTCAGTTGTAGTGTTATACATGGGCCCAACACGATATTATGGATTACAAATATTTATTCCACTCAGTAAACGTTCTATAGAACAATATTTTTTTGGTCGCGTGCCGGCACGTGCGCTCTCAAATTTATATCCTTTGCACACTCCGAGCAAGAACCGTGCAAAAACCAAATACTTATCGACTTTAGATACATATCTTGATTGCTGTATTATTCTGGTGTTTTTTTTCTATTTTTAAAGAATTCGTATCGTGTTTAACTATCAAATCATGAATGGAAATATTTAGATAAATATTAATTATATAGACTATTACTGTACAGAATGTAAGGAAAAATCTGGTAGTATCTGGTATATTTTGAACGAGCTGAGAATTTGGCTATTCTTGAACAAAAAGAACCTCGTCACTAACATCTTTTGGAGTAATGAGACCTTTAAGACGCACCCGAGTTGCTTATCGCAATAGGTACAAACAAGCACAATAAACGAAGCAACCTAACACAATTTCAAAAAAGGTCGAAAATAAAGTGTTTGTCAAGCATTCAACCGCCAATAGATCCTTCAAGAACAGTAGACACTTATTTACTCTAGCAAGGTAATTAAAATAATGCAATAAAGATATTGAGTATTGAGTATTAAGGTCTAATAGGTACCAAATACAACCTGCAAAAAAAAGTTGTAAGAATAATTATATGTTGTCAACATGACACCCGCCTTCATCTTTGTTTACAAACAAAGTTTTGTACAAGTTGACAGGAGCCTTACAATAAAAAGCCAGTGAACTACATAATATAATTACGATAAGGGTGTCTTGGATATGGCAGTGCTCAAAGCCACCACTTGCAAAGAAGGAATCGCGCGCTGGGAGAAGGCCAAGGGTGAGATTGCAGCTGAAGCAAAGGTGATTGAACTACAATTCCAGTGGCCACCCATTGAGAAGATGGACGGGGCGTTGTCCACACTAGTGGCATGCGAGTGAGTAGATATCATGAACTTATTAGAAAGCCCAGCTATTCAGCAGCAGCGAACGTATGCGTCTACCGCATGCTACCGTACATACTCATAAAATAATAGTTTATGTAATAACTACCTCGTTGACATATATTAATTTACAACATTTAGGACCCACCGTTCTTCTGGCCATAATCCTGGTGATACGATGTGGGTCTTTTGAGAATGAACGGTGTTTACCACTGCAAGTAACCCAAGGCTCACTCAGTTTACTCGCTCCGTTTGTGTACACTTACATGTCTAAGGCGATTATTAAACTATTAATAAGTGGTACCTTTAACAAAGCCGCCATAGCATCAGGTGTATGCAATGCGCGAGGTAGTTTATCCGTGCTTTGAACACATTTCACATTACTTTGAGACCTAGAAATGCAGTAGCGCTGCTCTAAGCTGTATGATCATAATTAGGATAGGTAGGTACTGTACCTATTGTTAATAATGCTGTTAATTAAACAGATAACAACTATACTTAGTTTTAACTACACCGAAGTTATGTGCGCGTATCTTCATACGTTTCTGTGACAAAAAAGCGCGCGCTAAAAAGTCGTAGTAGGTGTGCACTAATCCTAAGTCAGACGTTAATGGCTTCGAACACGTCTGCAAACGTGTACAGTGGATTTATTTGTCAAGAGTCCAGTGTAAGAGGAAGTTGCTCAATGTAAGCCAATTTTTAGAAAAAAAAATATGTGACGGATACCCTAAAATTGTGTGTAATACTGATAAGTGGAGTCTTATTGGAGACTACTGAGATGTTGACATTTGCTTAATCCTCCAGAACGATTTCCCCAGACCTTAACGTGAATTGAATGTTCGACGCTGCTGTACAGTCCAGATAATCAACTTTGTGAATTACAGAAAGTTGAGCATGTCGACTAACATGATCGACAAAATCGCCGGCATCGCGGGAATGCGAAATTTAAAAATACTTTCATTGGGGAGGAACTACATAAAATCTCTAGCTGGTGTGGTGGGTACACTCAGAATAATAATATACTGCGTGTAAAAGGACCCCGGCAATGGTCCTAGAAACGTTGTTGGGCTCGTCAAAATAAACATGGAGAAATTAAGTTTGTTTTAAATCTCGATACAAAATAGACAATTTTCTGCCTCGGAAGATGATATTTTGTATGGGGATGAAAAAATATTTTTTCATTTACCTACCCGCTTTGTCGCCATAGTAATAGTTGCACATATTGACGAGCCCAATAACGTTTGTAAGACCTTTCCTCGGGGTTCTTTTACACGCAGTATTATCACATTTATTACTATTGAAAAAATTAAACTGGATAATGGGAAACTATGTACTGTCAAGGACTGACAGAGCGACACATCTACGGCGGAATTTCGAAAAGCTCGGGTAATCAGTAATTTCATTTAGAGTCAGTCGTACAATCTGTGAAACTGTTAATAACTTTTAAGAAACAATGTCCGAAGTGTATAAATTCATCAGTCCATGTATGTACATATTCTGTAAATGCGAAAGTTTGTTTGAACGTATTTTTTGTAGGAAACTTTGCCCTAACTATTAGTGTTATATAATATTTGTAGAGTGAGATAGTCATACTTCATACCTATAGGCCAATTTTAATGCAATCAACAATACATTGGATGGACAATGGATTTTCTCTTTTAAAGGAAACGGTGGCGGACACTTTAGAAGAGCTTTGGATTAGTTACAACCTCATAGACAAGCTGAAAGGCATTGGCTCTTTGAAAAACCTCCGCGTACTCTACATGGCCAATAACAATATTAAAGAATGGGTGGAATTCAACCGTATGCAGGTTTGTAATTAATTTTAGTAGAAAATTATTATGTACTGCTTGCGAATGGACCCCGAGCAATGGTCTCAAAAACTTTGTTGGGCTCGTAAAAATAACAACACTATGGCGGCAATACTGGGAAAACTTTTTTCATCTACATACATTTGCCTATGTAGATGTAATTTTGTATGGGGATGGAGTATTTTTTTTTTTTCAGTAAGTTTATCGCCTTTCGAATGATACCTACTACTACTTACATAGTTGACTACTGATATCAAAGGGTTATAGAGTCTGTTTTTTTTTTATAAGTACGAGAGTCGTGGGGGTTTAATCCAATGTCCAGGATTCGTCCTACAAAATACCTATAGGTGCTAATGTCTGATCTGATAAAGATCACAATATCAACTTGGAAACAGATCATCTATATAGTGCCGTTGAGAATTAATTGAATTAATTTCGGTACTGCAACCACTACTTGAAAATTATTATTATTTATTATTTATTTATTTAAAACGCAGAGTAGGTAATCGCCTCGCATTGGGACAAGCTTACGAGTCGATGTCTGAAGTATCCCTAAAACGTGTTTTTCACTTCTTTGTTTCACAAGGAGTGCCCAGCTCTTCGAGACCTAGTGTTCATCGGCAACCCAATTTGCGAGAATCAGCCAGATGTGGATGCGTGGCGCACGCAGGCCTCCAACCGCCTGCAGCAGATCGCCAAGCTGGATGGGATACCTGTTATCAGAGACTAGGCCCGTATTCTGAAACATTAATCTACCCGAGCGTCGCTTGAGAGTTTGTCTCTTTTACACACACACGGTTGGAGCGAAACAAACGTTATTTGAATTTCAGAATACGGGTGTCGAATTAGGTATCTGCAAATGTATCTACTCTGTGTTATATCTGGATACCTGGATCTATATCTATTGGAATATTGTTTTATGTAAGTACCCACCTACTTCTCCTTAATTGGTTAATAAAGTAGGAATTTTATATAATACCAGCAGTTTTATTAATCGTAACTTTATTTCCAGGGTCATGGGATCTGTGTCTAATCTATACATATAATAAGTGCTTATTTTTTGTAAGAAAGGATGACTGATATCGCATTACAAAGAATTTCAACCTTAGGTACCGATTTATATTATGAAACCCGTTACACACTCACAACACACGTTAAACAATCACAAAAATTTCGTTCCTTAAAAATGACCTCAATTTAAGAAAGATGATTAGAATACCAAAACTAATAAGTCAATTACGAAATATTTCCATCAAAAAGCAGTGATTGCGTGACAACTCGGTCCACTTGTTTAGGATAGAAATCGGAATTACGATATTCGGTGGAAAATAAATGGAATAATAGCCCCCATCGAGTGGACTCGCTCACTTGACATTTTATGACAGATTACGCAGGTATCTGGCAACACTAATAACTGTCGCTCACGCCATCTATCTATTAGACGCAGGAACTAACTTGTAATCGTTACATGTAAATTCTATTAATCGACAAATGATTGTGGTCAGATTTTTTTATTTAGTGTAGATTTTATTTATAAATATGCGTAACTACCTGTTGTAAGTCCGTCCTGCCTATCGAAGAACAAAATCCCGCGACCTACATTTTTACGTGCCCCCTTACTAAGTAAGTGCCTATCTCTATAATATAAAATAGCGGAAATGTGTGTACGCTCATCACGGCGTACTATAAAACTCAACAATTGAAAAGAATAACTTAACGCAAATGGACAAAATCTTCATGCGAATGCGTGACCGGGGATGGCTTTACGATTCGTCATACGTCTGTGAATCAGCTTAATAGCTTGCTTAATTCGCGCCAAAAAGGAAATGCGAATTGGCGGGAGACGAGCGCCATGTCGAGGAAATATCCCCCTTTCTAACTATTGCCGAGGCAGCAGCAACGACGTCGCATTGTTACTGAGTAATAAAATTTAATGCCGTTAACATATAGCAGAAAAACTTATTCATACCCACAACGCAGAGCAGTGCTTATAGTTATGTTACACACAGCTATTATGTTGGTACTAGCGACATGTTATTGTTGTTTTAGATTTATTTAATGAAGTACGTTCCGCTACGTAGGTAGTTATTGATATTACCAACATACATGAAGATTAATATTAATAACTATGCTGTCTATCAAATACCAATAACGTGACACAAAGTGGACACAGTCTAATGGAGCGATAATTGTCCACCCAAACAGAAGTAACGCTGTTAATCACAATATAGACTCACACCTTCCCTCCACGGATGGCTCCGGGCACCCCATTCAGCGCCCATGAAATAATAGCTCAGCACACAATACCGACATGCGTTACCTAGTCCAACGTTATTTAATTATTAACACAACAATCGACCCAATTCTGATTTCATTTTGACACTCTAATGCTTCCAGTAGCCGCCGGCTACCGTCTATTCTTTGACATCTGTCCAACGCTGTGTTGCCAACTACAAAATTCAATTTCCCCAATCGGCTAGCGGCACATTTATTATTCATAGACAGATCGGCCGCGCCGCCGACAGATGTGATCTTTTACGTAAAAGAATATCAAAAAAGACATCGATATAAAAGCACTGATTTGCGTGTGTCATGAATTTATTATGAACCCCTTGCGAACCCAATAACAAAGTGGACGTCGAAATTGAGTTATGGAAGTTGCAATCGGCCAATTCAAAAGAAATGGCTATTTCACCTTTGCCACTGATAAAAAAATAACACCCCATTCTCTTACAAGGCCGGCCGACCTTTGTGGTTCGTTATAGTTCATACTGTCACGAAAATAAAAATAGGTATATTTTTTGCGTACTTTCGAGTGCTATCTTGTATGACAATTAAGTTGTGTAAGTGTATGTTCATAAATACCTCACCATATCTTGCTTTCATCGTGAATCCAACTCACACAACTAGATAACAGAACAGTCGAGTTCCTATTAAAGTCGAGAATTACCTTTTACGGCATGCTAACTATGTTTGGGTAAAGCGGGAAACCACTAAACTCCTATAAATCAATCCATGTCGTCGGTAATGCACAATCCATTTGCTCGCAAGCTGCCTAATTGCCGGCAGCGCCGCCCAGTGGCCGCAGTTCGGAACTACTCCCCTCCTCCCCGCTCCTGTCCTGCCCACTCTCCGCCAAACCCCCATATGCCCCCGACACCGGTGGACCACCCAACCCTCGAATTGTAGAGAAACTGCGATAAACGGAGCTTGAGGTTTAATTTAATAATCACCATCCATAGTTAGATTGTGTATGAGAACCTTCAAAAACTTACGTACGTACTTTACATTTAAATACCTGGCTGTACTGTGATACAGCTGAAACCGTCCTCAAAATTGTATGCAAGAAGCAGAGGTACATAAGTAAGTAAGCACACAATCCTGACCATATTAGTATCATTTCAATCATTTCAGCATTGTCTATGCAACAAAAAATACGTGAAATGTAACTTTTCCAATAACTCCCTTGACTCTCTCTACACATAAAATAAATCCCGTACGTAGAAAGCTATAGTTAGGTAAAAACCTACATCGCCAGCACAATACATAAGAGTAATGTTAAGCGGGCGAGAGGTGGCCGCGAGCGAGCGCTTACGCCACTCAAAGCCGGGGAAAATGGCTTAAGTGCTTTCTCTATTATCCTTAAGGTCGTTGGTGAAAAGGATAATTTTCAACTCTCTGGCGCCCCGCCCATCTCGTGTCGGAGGAGTGTGGATACGCTTATACCATTAAAATGTTTAGAATGTCAGAGTAGAATTGATTTCTTATGGCTTATATAACATTGACTTAAGTACGGTGTCTACCAGTTTTAATTACTCTAAGCTTTCTGTGTCACTTATCCTAAAGGTAGAGTTTTAAAAATTGAATTGAGATAGGTACAAGTGACATGTAAAAAATTTAATGAGTTTGGGTGTTTGACCAGATTCTTGACCGACTATAGATAAGTTAATATTTGATGTCCAATCTACTTCTAAATAAATATTTAGTTCATTTCTTTAAATTCCACCGCAATAACAAACACAATTATTCCTATCAAGGACTGGCTGTAACTGTAACAGGAATAATTTGTCTCTACAAAGTAAAAGTAACAGGATTGGCCCTAATATTTTTATATCCAAATGAAATACCTCACTGGTCTAGAACTTTCAGATCTTTTAGCAATCGGTAGGTATTAAATTAAGGAGAAAAAAATATAGATACTATTCCTCAGTCACACTATGCCTTCACGTCTTAGAATGCCATAATATATTTTTAAGTTGGGCAACCTATTGTCGCGGCAAGCGGTGAGGGTAGTCGAATAAAGCTCACCCGACAAACAATAGTTCCGGCCCTTTGTCACAGAGTTGAGTAAACATTACTACTTCTAAAACCAACTTAACTTGACTCGGCGCGATTACCTAGCCCGACCTTTTCTCCCCTAAAAAGCACACAGATTTTCGGGACGTGACGTCATGCAGAAAGGATCAGGGCAGAGACGGCGGGAATCCCGGGAATCCATTGTGATTTAACCGCCAAATTCTCTCAAGAGAAGACACTTAAGAGGTTACGGCTAGCTGCCATCTACTTGTCTCGTAATTGCCTTTGTTTGTTTGATATGCTTATTCTGATTTATTAACTTTGTTGTGTATACATTGGTACTGTAAACAACAAATGGATATAGATATGAATAGTATTTAAGTAAAAACCGCTTCTTTTTACATATCTTCAGCACCATTCATGCAATCTCAAAGAAACACAATTATTTTAATAAGCCAAAACAAATGCAACCCCACCATCTGAAAGCGTGAAAATTTTATTCAAAACTCGGAAGTCACGATCGCGTAATAAATAACTATTTCAACATTAACACCTACTTTCCATAATAGGCGATAAACCAAATTTAGTTTTCATGTTTCTGACCCTCGCGCAGCTACTTATAATAAGCACAATGATCAATGAAGAGTAATCCTATTGTTGTATCGTGCGCACAAAAAAGAACCCATGTCAGAATGATTCCGCCACGGACACGCTCTCGCGCTAATATCTCCATTACATTAGTGCACTCATTGTTGTCACAAAAGGATTACACTGGAATTTTTACAGTCGACGCGCGAAAAATAGAAGAGTACCCCACTATTACTGTTTCGGAACATACCATAATGGGTTGTGTTTATTTAATTTAAGCGACTGGCAGCACAGAGTAATGGCGATGGCGGGAGGTGGCCGCGGACATTCGCCAGCAGCCAAGTACTTGGCAGGAACGCCTTGGGGGCAATAAAACTAATGAAGCATAGAGATGGGAGCATTTTACTTGTATTATTCGTCTCCTGCGGGCGTACACTCTGAAGCGAATGTCCATTAGTTCTGTTTTAACATGTTAGCGAGGTTGAAACGTTCCAAATGCGATTTACGTTGTCGTTCAGAAAGGGGGAGTGGCTTCGTTCGGAATACTAGCAAGTTTATAGTTGGCCATTGAATGCGATCAAATATGTATAGATGAGGCACTTTGCGATGTGTGCTTTGAACTCTTACCTTCTGTAGATAGAAGTACAATTTTATTTCACATTTATTGTGGCCATACTTGATTACATCAACGATACATGGACAAGTACCATATAATTACAACAACGCCCAAGAGAGATCAATATTTACCACTTAACTTTTTCATTTCTACTAGGGAATGAGTGATTACTGCATGTTGTATTCCTTACTACCCGTAACTCCCCGGGAGCACACTTCTCTGCTCAAGTAACGTTTGCTTCGCTCTAATCGCGCTCACTCGAGTGCCACAAGCGTTACTTGAGTACCCTGATTATTACAGAATACTTACCATAAACTTATAACGGAGCACTAAAATAGAAAACTATGGTAAGAAAATCCCCCGTGCAAAAATATAACCCATACGTTCAATCAAATGCTTAGCACATGAAAGAAAATACAACAAGCGTAGCACAAAGCTCGCATTAGCACGCATTAGCGTACGATAACATCGGCTGTATACAGGGTGGGTCGCCGGCTGGCGGTCAGCGATACACATCTTAATCCGGAGTTTAGATCACGCTGTATAGCCAACCGATTGGGACACTCTGGGGGGTGTTAGCTTGCTGCACTTGATTCAGAATTCGATATTATAAAGTAGCATTTTTATTTTTGTGGTTTTTCTCTAACACTTTCAACACAATAGGCGCGTGAGATTAATAGAGCCAATTTTTTAGTCTACCCTCTCTTACCTACGTGTCAACGTTACTTTTACGAAACCAAACTGGGTACATAATAAAAGTTTCATAGGCGATCAAAGGGCTCTATTGGACATAATTTTTTTTTTTAAATCATGTCAAATAGCGCTCTTTATTTTTTTGGAAATTTAACTAAGTCAACTGGATCTGTACGACCTACATTAAACAACCTTTGAAATACAACCTATATTACGTAAACTTTACGCATTCACAATAAAAAAAATCCGTAACTAACGACACCTCCTATAGAAGTAAATTATTCATGTCCTTACCGCAAACATGAATAATGTCACGGTTAGTTGTTTTATAAAAGTAAAATGGCTCGGCTTGGCTCGCCGGCCATTACTGAGGGCGCTAAACCGTCAGTGGCACATTACGTGAACATTTGCTACCACTATTAGCATATCAAACGGCCTTATCAGATCGAACCGCTCGCCCGATTTTGATGCACTTTTGTAACTACACTACTGGGATACAGTGCTTAATACGATTATTTTGTGTAATTGGAGAATGCGGAAAGCTGTGCTGGTTTTGTCTGATGGATATATTTCTCCTATGTTATTGTCAGTATTTATAGCTCTACGTTTTCGAATTGATTTCAATACGAGATGTAAAAAGACTATTTAAACGATGTTGTACGTATTATTGACGATAGTTTCCATCAAACGATGATCAAACATCATTCTACCTCTTCAATATAACAACATTACAGAAATGAGTATGTAGGTTTTTTGGAGGACTTTTGTCCTTTGTCTCCTGTGTTAAGTACTTTTTTTACAATATCTCAAAGTTTGGGAAACGAAGGAGATGCTTTATCACTATGAACAAGCGTTTGACCACCATCCTGCCTGATGTTAAGCAGGTCAGTCAGGTTAGTCTGTGATTATTCATCATTCGCTTCTTTGTGGGTTTTTGTTTTTAAATTTGCAACATGTTCTACAGGTACTACCTGTTCAATGGGGAATTTATAGGGCCTTTTTTTCTCTTAGTTATGACAGATGGCTCTAGCTCTATTAGGAGCATAAATGTCAACAAAATTACTAACTTCAAGTAGTCAGTATTGAAGATGAAAGTAGGTGATTTTTTTATTGCTTTTTTACATGTTACTAAAGTGTCAAAAGTTTAAATTACTTACCCAAATATTTAAAAACTTACTAAAATATAACTGACAGAAGTCACCCTGGATACCTACTAGCGACATCTAGATAAGACATTTTTGGAGTTTCAAAAATCCCCATTAGGTAGGTACAAAATACCCTCAAAATACTCCAAAATACCGTCCACCAGCATCTGTGAAAATGCACAGATGAGTCGAAACCTTTTTTTCAAAACAAGTTGTCCACCTTGTCTTTGCAACCAACGTTAAACTTTTAGCAACCGGCCTTTGAAATCTGTGCGTTAGACGCTTCTATACAATTTATTATCCAGAGAAAATTTACAAATTCACCCATAATACTGTATGCAAATATAAAGAATATACAAGGTTTGGATGGTTTTAACATTGACTACCATACAAAGTCGAGCCTGAGTTGTGGTAGTGAATATATTTCATTGACAGAAAGTGTCACAGTGCAGGTATATCTTTTGGCCGACGTATTATTTTAGAATTTTAAAAGTATTTTTCTCGTCTACAAAATAAGGAGGTGCTACTTGGTACTGGTACTTTATAAACTAGATCCATACTGAAAAACAATGGATCTACAAAGAAAAATATATCTCACTAGATACGTGTGGATCTGGGCAATGGATGAAATGAAATGTTTATTTACTCATCGTTATAAGTGCTATTACATACAGATATACAGTAGGTAGTATAACACAAAGCTTGATGAAAGTCATTTATGATTTTAAAAACAAAAGTAAACGTCCCCGGTTTGAATTAATTTCTTTTACTGGCCAGAAGCACCGGGAAGAAACTGGCATCTTTTCATATCGTCAGGGTAAGTACTGACAAAATACTAGTTTAACCCTTAGCTTCATAGTGATGTAATACTACATCAATAAAATTTTCCTCGATTTTTTTTTCTAGTCGTCCCATCTACAGATTGTTTATTCTAAATTATTGTCAAAGGTACAACTAGTACGTATGAACGCAATTTTGACTTTGGACCACTTTTAATTTTTTATTTTTTTCCCATGATGCAGGCCACATAATTTAAGAAGGATAGGTTTTTATTCAGACAAAAAAAATCATGCAGTTAAGGGTTAACAAAATTATTTATTACTGGTACATGTTTCCGGATCATATTTGATAGTTAGGTACAAGATTCGTAACCTGGTGTATTTATATGAAAAAACACGGCGTGATGAACCTGCTTTGAATTAAACATCATACTTATCCTGATACCAATACGCGCGTCTGTAGTCCAGTTGGTCGGAAAGAGCGTCTGTAGTCCAGTTGGTCGGATACTTGACTTGTAACCGGGAGGTCGCGGGTTCGAGTCCGGCTTACTGGACGTGTACCAATGGGACTCTTTTTCAGAGCCTATGTACGCAACGCAAAACTCGTACGGTGAAGGACAACATCGTGATGAAACCCGCACACCACAAGGTGTGTGAACCCTATAACGGCGATGGGCTCACCCCCTGTCACGTTGGGTTAAATACGCTTGGTGAACCGTGGGCATTTGCCTCCTCTTTTAGGCCTCTGCCTACCCCGCTTTGGGATAAAAAGGCGTGAAGTGTATTTTTTTTTTCCGATTATTAATACAATAATGAATCTCAATCAACCGTTGACTGTACCAATCCGCCAACAATAGGCCGTTCGCTGGAGCCCTGCGACTCTATCACCTAGGATTTACATATAAAAACACCAATTTCCCGAACTAAATGACACGTGAGAGAACATAAAATGTGCGCTCCCTCGTCGAGCACCCCGCTTCTAATGCCGTCTCCTTTGTTACAGTTACATCCTTTATCGTTTTATTGATGCAGGAAGTGAAAAAGTTGGGTATATACGTACCTAAGTTACTTAGTAAGGGCCTTACTAATAATAGCGCAATAACTATTCCAGTGATAAACCAAGCGCAACTTGTCAGTTGTATGTAACCTCGGAATATTTACTCAGTTTCAGTAGATCTTTAGCAAGTGCCTCTGCCTACCCCGCTTTGGGATTAAAAGGCGTGTATTTTTTTTTTCAGTAGATCTATACTTTACCAGACAGACTTTTAAGAGACAGTTTATTGGTACGGGGGAAAATAAGTAATTAGCACCTAAATAACAAAATATTGCAGTAGAGTTCTGTTGGTTAAGTTATTTTAGACATACACAAAATCGATTGATGTACAGAGTTGGTATGGTACCTTTTTGGTCATTTATAGCCTGCCAAGGCCAATATTTTCTTCAAAGAGTTTCAAATAAATCTCTGCTGAGATTATCTACCTCAAAGAGGTACTATTATTCCTTAGATCTCGTACTATGCACTGTATTAGACGATAGTGACTGGCTTATTTATATTACTATTCATGTCCCAAAACAGCTTGGGAAAGACTTGTGTAGTACCTCACTGTTCACTGATTATAAATAAAAAATATATATATTCACCGATTAAATGATACTTTCACCACATCTGATGGTGGTGGATTCTCATGATGGTGGTCTCTACATATTTAAACCCATATATTAAAACTGATGGAGTTGGTAGAATACTTTTATACGATTCTAAAAGTCGTCCACGACCTCCGTCAAACACCGGTGCGTTTGTTGTTGTCGCTGCCAGCACCAGTACAACAGGACTTTACAGTTGACGAAATAAAAAAGAAGACTCGGCGCAGCAAACAATAAAAGAAAAAAATTAAGATTACCCCTACTTCCTCGTAATTATAACACTCGGTATTAGGTAAGATACACATTCGTATTTTCTATCATAATTATTTACTATTTCCCGGAATTCATTATTTATTTAATGATATTGTTTGTACGAAAATATCCACACTTCTATGTAGCAACCTCTATTTACCAACAAAACTGGTACATTAATTACGAAATACCTACACAGTACTTCAGATGAACAATGTTTCAATCTTATCGACAACAAGTCGAGGCATTCTTTTAATCTGAGTGGAGTATGAGACAGCGATGTTTCTAGACGGGACTAACTTGTTATTCGTTTGTGTGGGGCATGGATAGGGTAAGTATAAGTAACTTTTTAACATCGGCGGCGGCAAATCGGCAAATCAGTGACAGGGAGCCTGAAAGTTTGCGACTTCTGCTATCTCCCGAGGAAGCGATTTGTCAGCGCCGCCCCCTCTCGATTGAATAATTCAAATAATCGTGGTATTTATATGTAAATAGCGGTCTACATCTCCATACGAAAGGCTCGATCGTCGTTCGGTACATAAATTTGGGAAGACGTAGGGAAAAGTGCGTCGCCGTTCTCTGATTTATTCGTAGAGTTTTGGAAGTGGCGTCAGGATGTGTTTGTGTAATAGTGTTTGCCGGCCCCGACCCCCGAATTTTTCGCCTCGCAACCCACGAGCCGCACGCGCGACCTTTTTATGACAACATTTTGTTACAAAAACAGTCCAGATTTTCAGTACCTACTTACCTAAAATAAAAAATAAAAGGTTAATGAGGAGATTTAAAAAAAAACAATCTGTCAAAGATAGTTGAGAACGAAATAACATGCAAGTACTCTATTCTACGATCGTTCGTCTTCAGACTCGCTTTTTAAAGAAAAGTCCTCATTACCAACATAATTATCAACTACCTAATGATTAATGAATCGTCGGTGAGTTAGATAGGTATAAAATAACAAATAAATGCAATCTTCAATTATCCCAACATAATATGCTTGTAAACAAGACCTACAAGTAGAACTTTTGGCGTAATCTAAACCCGAAAAACAGAAATGAACTTAAAAAACGTTGAAAACCTCAATCAAAACACCCTAAAAATATCAAAACGAATGTAACTGACAACTAAAGGTCGAACTTATTAACTTAATGTATTAAAGCCATTACCAAATAACCTACACTATTGCTCATAAATTTGTAATTCAGTGATAAAACCTATCACATGTCATGTGCCTCTATTATTAATTCCCACACTGTTTGCCGAGAATCATCAATCATACATTAACCCCCGCCGCGAGTAGGTAAAGTGTTATAATTGCTGCCACTCATTCCGTTTCCATTAATTGCACGAAACCGCCTATTGCGAATATCACCGTTTCTGCAGTACTAGTGTTGCTAGTGAACGCAAGTGTTGCCACTGTCGTGAAACGGTGTTGCCAGTCACCGGCTGCTGCTAACCCATTCAACTGGTTAATTATGATCTAAGACACGCCACAGCTATTAAGCGTAATGATTTTTCTTATCGTCCGCCAATGATGTAGAGATAGACAAATCGCACGGTTTTCCGGGCCGCTGCTGCACGCATACACGCACTGAGATGCTGTACTACATACGTTGGTAAACCTATCTGATGTTTTCTCTTAGAAATAAAAAAAGGGAAATCTATAAAATATCATGAGATCTCTTTGCTGCAACGGATTGAATGGGTGGCCATTTCAAAGAAAATAATTTCTAAGTGCTTCCGTGCTTTATTTTATGCTGTCGACATGAAATATATCTCAAATTCTCGATAGTAGTGTAGGTACAACATGTAGCCGTAGAGCCAATCAGTTCCTTGACACTCTGACAATATGTTGACATGACTTCATTATGTGTTGTCTGTGCCTACGGATTTTGATGCGATTTTCTTTAAAGAATATTGAGTGACTCTTGACTTGAACTGCTTTATATGTATTATAGGTACATGGTAGGATACTTATAATAGCAGAGAAACACTGTTACTAATGTTTATTGACAAAATAACGTTTTCCGGATCAGCTGGAATAAAACAGACTTGAAATAAGAACAGAATGTATGCAATAAACATCTCTTACCGTGCTTTTCCCCTGACGCCAAAACATGTTGCAAACATCAGTCGCACGCAGTCTAGCTCGTACAGGGTGATAGAGACGGATAGTTAGTTGTTTTTGTGCATCTTTGGCGGCAGTGCAAAGGCATCGTTATATGTATTGATAAAACAAAGATTTGTCGATCATACTAATACCGTAACGTACATATGTTAGTGCAACAAGTATGTCTGTAAGAAGTTAGTTTATGATGATATAGCACAAGACAAGTAGTTAGTCGATAGATATCTCGGCATTCCACAGGATTTGTATAAAATGATTATACACATAGACAGGCACATAATAACATGACTGAAACCACGGGAACCCTGCCAGTGTTGGTGTAAAAGTATCGTTTGACACGTAACGCAAGCAACAAAACGCACTTTATTAGCCGGCAGCAGCTCCCAGCTAATGACCAGCCCTTTGCCCCGCACCTAATGAAAGCTGATATCAACTTGATAACTACAAGATCTTGATACTTTATGACATTTCGTTGGTTTTTAAAACTTGCACACATGGCTGGGGCTATGGCGTACTGGTGACTAGGAAGATGCACTGGGATTTGCGGATGCAGCTGTCTAAAGAGGGGCAATCCGATCATTTTGGGTCTCTGCAATACTAATCTGGTGGAGATTTCGATTGAGGTAGCAAATAAAGAAAGAAAACGAGATATCAAAAATCTGGAAGTGGACAGATTGCGTGGCCGGGTCCTGATAAAAGCCTTCGGATAAGCTTCTAGGATCCGTCCTGTTTATGATGAAACTGACGCCATAAGGGTTTCAACACCGAAAATAACCCGTCCTTCTGTATCCGTGGTGGGGGCGGCGACAAGGTATCCATAAGGATTCAGCTACTAGTAGCTACAGTCAAGAACTGCTGGAGCGAAAGAATTCCAGTTGTGTTATCAATAATTTCGTTGATAAACTATTAAAATCTATGAAATAATAGATAACCCAACCATAAAAAGTGCCGGACGAGTTTTGACTAGGTATATAGACTTAACAAGACTTAATGTCTTAAGTAGACACTAAAATAAATAGTCAAATAATATAATTGTCAAATATCAAAATGTGTCGGTCGCGATGGGTGTTCAGGCGAGCGTGTCTGCGAATCAGCGACTATGGCGGGAAAAGAAAAATGACTGTGACAGTTCGAACCGAGCGCCCGCTAATGGAGCCGCCCGCTGCGAAAGTGGGCGCGCTTAGCACACGGATGCTGGGCTCAAGGGTTGTTCTCCGCCACTTCTCTTTTGGCAAGTGCATTATTTTAGTATAAAGAACTGTTTGGCTCTTTATTATTAGACTGATACGTGCAATATGTCCGAGGTTTAATACTAATCACAATCACTAAGTATTATAAAACAAATTCGCTTCCGGCTGTCTGTTAAAATCTTTAAAACTATAAAATGGATTTTAGAGCAGTTTTTTTTAAATAGTGTGATTCCATAGGGCGGATCAAGGTGTATAATACATACATAAAGGTAATATAGTATCAGCATTTGTATTGTAGGTAGTCCTGTGTTGTGGGTCATTCTGTACTTTACATTATAGTTTTTGGTGGCGCAATCTGATAACAACTTAAAACTAATATGAAGGTATGTAATGTATGTAGCCTTTACTTAAAATTTGATAAATGGGTACCTAAATAGGTTTGCATTGTCGTAGTATTGAAATAAAGTAAAATCATGACTCATCTCCGAATTTCACATCTGCCCGATGAATCGGTAACACTGTTACTACACCATATTTTAAAATTTATATTCATTTAAATGTACCTACCGTACACGTAATATGAACTTCAAATGATCATACTCGTGCCTTATCGGCTACTCTTGCCAATTCAAAACTAAGATCTTAATCGGTTGATACTTGTATTATAACAGTAGGGGCAGACATTATTCGATACAAGTTACAAAGCCCGAGGGCCCCACCCCTTAACACAAAGACCCTCTCAAATTAAGTGTAAAACAAACCTAATGAAATTTAAATATCTCCTCGACGCAATAAATGTACAAATAAAATCATACCGCGGGGGAGAGTAATCGTTTCTATTGTGTACACATTGTACTGAGTTATTCTACTCGTGAAGATGGGGAACGTTTGGCGCGGAAATATCGCCATTCGACTTTCGCCCTTATTTTTAATGCTATACAGTGGCGTTGATGTCAAGAAAGGGGCGTAATATGTAATAGGCTCTCAGTGTGATATCAAAACCCCTATTGTAGTCTTGTTAGTGAGCAGATAATTCAGCATAACTCGGTTACGAAGGGAAATCTGCTCCTGCTTGCGGCTTTACATCTTATAACGTTCGTCGACGAGTTCACATAATTAGTTTACGTGCCGCCCTCAGTTTCTCTCTGATGCACCTACCTACGTGAAATCCCTCTACGTGGATCCACGTGTTTACTACTTACTACCTATGTGTGTTATTGTGTAATTTTAGCCTAAATACTTAAATTAGATGTACCTACCTACACCGTTTTAAAACGAAAATTCACGCAAAGAAGTTATGTAAAAACATTCTCTCATAGGAACGTGTTTAATATGGCTGTTTTTCAGAGCCTGTATACGCAACACAACGCTCGGTGAATGATATAACATACCTAATAATTTATCTCGCAAGTCGCACAGCACAGGGTGTGTGAACCCTATAAGGGCTGGCCCCCCTGTTGGCTTAAATACGCTTGGTGAACCGTGGGCATTTACTTAACAAGAGCCTCTGCCTACCACGCTTTGGGATTAAAAGGCGTAGTCTATTTATTTATACATTCTTTCGTAGTTACGGAGATGATGGTTGAGGAAATTACATAGGCATTTACTAAGAGAGCGAGACAAATACGTCGATAAAATATCCTTATTAATAATGGACAGAACCTAAATTTAGTGAGATCTCGTAAAAGGTACCTAATTACGAAAATCGAAAACATTAGCAGATTGATTCTTCAAGACAGCATTAGATTTAGAGTCTCCAAAAGCAATTAACATCCACAGGAAGAGGACGCTCTTACTTTTTTATACAACCCCTCACTTTTTTATCTTTACACAAACAATAGAACATCTTACAGTCATAACGCAATTATAATGCCAGGAGATTGGACAGACGGAGCATTCAAATGGCTTCTTGAGACACGTTGGCGCGGTCCCCTCAAAGGGGCGGATACTAATTTTCTTTCGAGTTAAAAAGAAGGTCCCTTTCAAGAAGTGGAAAAAAGTTACAATCGGAAGGGAAATTTGCGTTTTAAATCGTCTAATGAAGCTGAGAAGTTTCTAATGGAGGGGCGCGACGGGGAGAAATTGAGGAAAACCACCCGACCAACAGACGCGGAGTGAAGATAAAGTGAGCTAGGTGGCTATTCCTAGTCGGATTGAGCCAATAGGTGATGTCCATGAAAAGTTAGTAAATATTTTTCAAAAGGATTCCGGACAGGATGAAATCAATGTCGTCAGTACAGTTGAACAAAAAGCGCAATTAAACATCGTTATCTAAGCCGAAATGTCTATGGTAAGAGCGGAGTTGTAACATTTATTCGCAGTCCAATTCTATCAACGAATGATACATTGCAGGTATAGAGTTTAACAGTCAGTCATAAATACCTACATACTATAACTAGCTGTAGCGCTTGGTGTTACTCAAGATTCCGATCCGACTTTTTCGATAATTTAGCATTCTAATGGTGAGAGAATTATCGAAATCCATCAAGTTATTTTATTAATTACAAATCTTTCCGCTTTATGATATTAGTATAGATAATATCTACGCACCGTACGAATTTAAGGTACGAAAAAGTATTTCTGAGCTATGGGCAAGCAAAAATCTTTACTATTTGTCCATAAGCCGCATGTTGTTGAAGTAGTCTATTACTCTAACGTGTCAAAGTTTCTGCCCATCCCACTAGCGACCAGTGGCGTGCACACCATATAGGCAAAAATACACTAATTACCTTAGTATTTTGGTTACCCGACCTAGTAATACAGTTATTGCTAGATCTTTTTTGTTGTACTCGCGACATAGGCTAACTAAGGTAACCTGTGTTTTGTGGGTGAGTAGATAGATAGATTTCGTAAAGACAGGTTACCTATACATATGTGTCAATCCTTGGGGATTACTGTCTGCCTTGTCGTAAGAGCCAGTGCACGCCACTGCTAGCGACGACAACTTCTAGCCAAGCCCAATAACAACATATCCTGTGTGACAATAAACAAAAACATATCTTACTGTAACAAAAATTTATTCATAAATAGATACATACATACATGTTCCGTCATTTACATTAGATAGAATTAGAATAATTAAAAATTGAAAAAATATGACTATTTCACAATTCCTTACATCGAGTAGAGCACCATGGACATGAACATTTTAACTCAACGGAACATTAGAAACCAGTCTAAAACAAATACAGGAGTACAAATCAATGTAAATTATCTAGAACATTTCATTTTGATAAATAAGCGACAATATTTTTGGTGCTTAAAATAAAATGTGTCATGAATACAGTAAGTTATTACAAAACAGATATAATTTAGTTAATAATTTTATTGGTAACAGAGGAAAGTCACTTTGCCGTGACATAAAATGTGTACCTTCTAAATATTTTCGCACTACACCTGTAAAACTATTTTTTAGAGCATAGCGATACGGTAATTAATATTAGTGAGCCTGGAGAAGACAGAAAGAAGCTTGTGCTATAGTAAAATGGGGCTGGAACTATCAAACAGAAGAATCATCAAGCGGGGCTAATCCAACTTTACTCATTTGTATGAAAATCTCATTTTGTACAGAATAAAATATAATATTAAATATATATAATAATATATAATATATTATAATAATTATTATTATTATAATTAAATATTATATTGTATTCTGTAAAAAAAATAAATTTTAAAGTGGCATTTGCCCCGCTTTACCTGATATACAACGAGGATTGCATTTATTATTATAAGTAATTTCGATGCTGTATTTGTTTATATAACAATTTTATGCTGAAACGTGTTGCATTAAAATGTAGGTACGTATAACATTCACTGTTGAACAGCGGCGTTGGCGGCGATGGAGGGGGAGTTGATGGTCTCCCCGAGGCTCTCCAGGAGTTCCTTGCGGTAGTCGTCGAAGTCTCCATCCACCTGACACACACATACTCGATTAACT
Source organism: Conopomorpha cramerella (assembly GCA_012932125.1). Taxonomy (NCBI): domain Eukaryota; kingdom Metazoa; phylum Arthropoda; class Insecta; order Lepidoptera; family Gracillariidae; genus Conopomorpha; species Conopomorpha cramerella. The sequence goes on from SJJU01000171.1 coordinate 65,594, forward strand.
TGGTTAATTGGTCCCTAACGGAAAATTAAAAGAGATAAGTATATGGCGCCAGTTCAGTGACTGCTTTTTATTGACTTGGAGACCTAATGTTTTGAGCCAACCAATGAAAAATGTTGGTCAAATCTAGATTAACAAATTGGCTCAAAATATTTTTTTCGCATGGTATTTCAAAGCAAATCATACAGACAGCAGATTTTTCTACAATTTATAGTTAGTATAGATAGTTTAAGCTCTTTCCTTTTTACATTCCACAATGTAAAAAAGTTGTTTTATATTATCAATCAATTAAAATTAAAAAAAAGTAATTTTGTTAAAATACATAATAATAACAACTACTCGGAATTTTTGGAACGTTATCGAAATCTTAAAACGTGAAGTCTCAAAAGCTGCAGTGATTTATAGTCTTTCACGGGAAAGTCAGTTTTCCCGATCCCGTGGCAATTATCTTCTTTATAATGTTATTTATAGAAGTAGACAGAACATTTGCAATATTGTGTTTCCGTTCATACATTTACATATATTTCCCACTTAATCTTTATACAATTGAAATACGCATATTATAATATTATAAGTAGGTATATCGTGAACCTACAAATGGGTGTACCCATTTCCCCGCTACGCAACACATGCATACAATGTTTATTATTTATTAGGTTATTCTTAACAAATAAAAAAAAATTAGAAGCTTTATCTGGTACCCGAGCTAAGCTAGCTAAGAACACCAAACTCCGTAAGGTTTAGTCGCAACACACAGCGCCATCTAGTGAATCGATGCGAAAACATCATTCGGAAACGACGTTGGTCGTTTAGTAGGTAAAAGCTATTACAGTCGTTTCTAGGAAACTTTTATTGCTTCGTGAAAGTAAATTTATAACGTAATTTTCATAACTACTAAAATTGTCAGGGTGAGCCAACTCTGTGAACTCTATGAATAACTAAACATAACTTATATTTTTATGGTTATAAGTACCAAAAATGATTACATATTAACGTGAGTTATATTTAGCCTAAACTCACTTGATATCTCTAACTCTGAAGTTTACTAGTTGAAAGAAACAAGCAGAAGAATGCTAGCTAGAGTTAGACGAGAGAAAGAAGGATAAATGACGTTGTGTAGTAAGACATTACAATATTGTCTGACTTTGTAATCCTGTATATCCGTTATTTTGCTGTTTAAAAGGCGGGACTTGCAACAGTGGCTAACTCCTTGAATAAAGATATTTTCATTTATCTGTCACTATTATACTAACCAGCAGGTAGTGTTAGACGTTCAAAATCTATTTAGAAAAAGGTACCTAAATTTATCACACTAGCAATGTACGCTATTTTCTTTAGGAAACGCTCTTCACTGACCTTTAGTTGACATCACGATAACATCGCAATTTTAGTTACATGGACCATCGTACTTTGAAGTATCCGCACCACATACTACCTTAAAGGCGACTAAATAAAATACAGTAGAATTTGTGACGTGAGTGTTTCAAGCCAGTATACAACGTGTAAATGAATAAACGTTACAACCGTTGCACATCAGCTGTATTTTGCCGCAAGTAGTACAAACGTGAATATAAAAAAAATATTTCACCCTTTTTTAGGAAGTAAATATTTTATTCGTAAATACTGACAATTCTTATTACTTTGTAACGCTACGACGCTCCTCGCGCGGACTTCAACTGACGCGACGCGCGCGCTTGAGACAGGTTACAAACAACTAGTTAGTAGGTAGCTCAGATATTTTACCGATTTACCTAACTACCTACCTAAAAATCTTTGACTCTGACTTTGTAATTTACAATTTGGCAAATTTGACATTAATTTAAATGAAGTAAGTAGGCAGGTATGTAGATACCTACATTTCTGCTTTACCTACTTACTTTAGCGGAGATGACTAGTAATTTTACGAATTATTTAGTTCTCCATAACTCCCGTATTTTGAACAATTTAATTTCTTTAGGTATTTACTTTCTAAATTACAATAATCGATAAACTCACCCATTACTGCGTTACGAAGTTCAGTTCGGTGCCTGTGGCAAAGAGGCTTCGAAATGTCTACTGCGTTTTCTAGACACAGCCGTGCACGTTTGATTTTGATACCAGCGTCCAGTGCTACCGGTATCCTAAACATGTCAAAGTCTCTGGGCCTTTGCGTAGCGGACAACATTGTCGCACGGGATATTGATATGCCAAACTCGTCTCGGTACACTCGCACCGCTTGACTAACATTGTCACCACATCGAGCTAATACACGTACCATCTCACAATATTGTACGTTGGAGTAGCGATACGCCATTTTCAGTCACTCACGCGCGCGGAAACGATGCTGAAAAAGAGGACAACCACCTGCATGTGCACGCGCCGCTCGACTAATTAGGTCAGGGTCAAATGGCGCACGCCTACCCCTTCCCCCCTGACCCGCCCACCCCACGCCCGATTGCATGCTAGTTTCGGCAAATCAGTAAATCTCACACTTGTGTCTCTTTTATTCTTATTGTTTTGAAGAAAGATAGAAAATTATTGCTTCTTTTTGGGATCATCGGTATACGTTTTGAATCAAGGTGATGTTTTACTGGATACGGTTTCGCGCGGGTGGAGGGCGGCGCGGTATGGGTTTGTTGACCTACGAAAAGTAGGTAACTACATAATAGCTAGACAAATAAAAATAAGACAGGGCAAGACAAATAAATACTAAATCTCAAAAGTATAAACCTATATTTTATTATATCGAAATGGACTCAACTACTGGTGCTGAGTATGCAGTTTCATGGTTGCTACGTTTATTCGATTACACGTTGTATAAATACTGGGTGAGGCTTGTTATAATTACAGAATAATAAGAATATAATTCATAAAACCAGACCAAAAACTACATAATAAAACATCACAACAAGCGCCATCTGTCGGAAATTTGAGTAAATAACACCCGCCTCATTTATCGTCTGGTCTTCTATAACGTAGAGGGCGCAGTCGGTCTCCCTGATGAGCCGCTCGTCGTGGGACACGATCACCACGCCTCCCTTGTATTCATTGATGGCATCAGCCAGCGCGTCTATACTCTCAATGTCCAGATTGTTTGTCGGTTCGTCCTGTGTGAGCATGTACAAACATCATTAACAAATAGTCCATAACTTTGAGAGTTGTTGGTACACCTTTGGATGTTTCAGCAGCTTAACATCCAAAGTGTCTAGTGTGCGGGGTGGTACACCTTTATGTATGGTGTTAGGTATGTCGCACATGTAATTGGGAATTTTCAAATTCCTAAAATTTCTTATCTAGATGTCGCTAGTACGTATCCAGGGGGACTTCTGTCAGTTATATTTTAGTACGTTTTTTATTATTTGGATGAGTTATTTAGACTTCAGACACTTTTTTAACATGTAGACAAACAATAAAAAAAATACTTTCGCCTTAAATACGTGCTTTTCGTTGAAATTTGTCAGTCTACAACAGCTAGCGCCATCTGTCATAGATAACTAAGTAAAACAGGGGCCCTGAAAATTCCCCATTCCACTAAGGATTAGAGTTAGTAAAGGAAATATGAAAAGTACCTCAGTGTCTAAATATTATCTCAGCGGTATCTTGTATATACGTATATAGAATTTATCGATCACTGCTTGTTTTTAATTATACGACCGAGATACAGTATTAGTGGTCGGAGCACCAGCCTCGAAGATGACAATCGTGGGTTCGATAATACCCTAATGGTGAATTTTCTTTGACGTTTTTCTGGTAAGTACTGCTCATTACTGTCTGGAAAGTATGACAGTAATGACAGTTCTCCGCCCGAAAATCTGTCAGAAAAACGTCACAGCAAATTCCGCATTATGAAAACAATTGAGATATATGTACATACAAAGCTAAATCTTTTGCAGCAACACCTCGTTATTAGTTGTCTCTGTGTCAGTCAAATTGTGTGTAATCAATGTATGTTTGTGATGTAAAATGCTTTATTTGTTTAAGAATAATACTGACATGATTTTTTAAATTCGTTATTCGCCAGGTTCTTGCATAATACGACTTATTCTTCAGTTAAAATCAGTACGAACTATTTCCAAAACTCACCAGAATGACAACATCGGGCGCCATGAGCGTCAGTTCAGCTAACGCAACCCTGGCCTTCTGTCCACCGCTGAGGTCCTTCATCTTGATGGTGTGCGCGTGGCTAGCCAGGCCGAATGTGCCGAGAGCTTTGCGCGCCTTTTCGTACTGGAGGCCGAACAACCGCTGTAGGTACTCCACCGGGGATTCCTCGGCGGTCAGATGTTCACCTGAATGCTGGTCGAAGCGACCTATCCGCTGCGAATGGATTGTACAGTTAAAATGATACATTAAGTTGGCAAGCAGCGTGATACATAAGATTACAAGCAGCGTGGCACCTTCAGTCTTTTCCTTTTCAAAATATAACCTAATATAACCTCAATGAGCATTTTAACTCAACTCCAAGTTTAGAACACAAAGAAAACTCCTAGGTGAAACACGCTCACGCATAGTGTAACTTCAGTGTGTGCAACTTAGGCCTGCATTCCGAAATGAAATATTTCGCTATCAGCGCTTACAGATAACACTTGCATATATGATCACAACATTTCGGAACGTCTTTTAATGGGCTGTGTGCGATATATTACGGAACTCAGTCTAAATAAAATAAACTCACCAGCCGATGGTTCCTCAGCAGTTCACCCCTGACTGGGCTGAGGTCTCCCACCAGCAGCTTGAGGAACGTGGACTTGCCCACACCGTTGGGGCCGACGATAGCGATTCTAGAGCTCAAGTCAATACCGAAGTCCACTCCGTTAAATAAGGGCTTCTGCTCCGGGAAGTTGAAGTCCACGTCTGTATAAATTAAAATAAGTTTTTAATATTAAACATCATCTAAACAAACAATTAGTTTATTTTATCACATGGGGAAGAAAACTCATGAACTAATATCGATAGTATCGAGAAGAGAAGATCCAGAAGTACATCATTTTCCAAACATTTTGGTGGGGCAGAGACAGAGTGAGGATGGTACGCGGCTTGAGTGTACACGTGTTTGTTGCGAGGTTAGAGCGCGGCGCGACGCGGCGCGGAGGTAGGAAGGTACCGACTGTGCAGTCCGAGTATGGGCGGCTGCAGCGGCGGCGGGTCGGGGAAGCTGAACTTGACGACGTAGTCCCGCGGCCGCTGCAGCAGCGCCGCCTGCGCGCCGCCCTCGTCCGGGTCCTCGCGCTGCGACTTGCTGCGGTTCTTCTCCTGCTTGCGCGTCAACGCCTCCTTCTGCTTCTTCTCCTGTTCACGGTGGTGTTCGTTAACATTCATAATAGTGATATGAAACCTTTTTAGGACCACAAGTAAAAATGACCACTTCTTTAAATATATGCACTTGTACAAAAGACTATTTCTTGAATTTTTTTTTTTTTTTCATTAAAGAAGTGGTCAATACTAATGGGGATTGTTCATAATTATCTCAAGATGTCCAATTCGAAAACCATTTCGAGGAATAGCCTTAATTAACCATTATCAAGAATCAGATTTACAAAATCTTCATGGATTGAAATTATTTTCAATTTTTAAGTTAAACTTTTATTTAAAGACTATGACGTCATAGCTCAGCCCATAGGAATGTATTCCAAAGCAAAAAAAGTAACTGAAGTGCCAAGTCTGATTGAAGTTTGTCGTGTGACAGCTGTGACAGAAGGGAATAACAAAACAAACTGAAAATATTTTGAAAACCTACCTACCTATTTTATTCGGTTCTTGTTTACGTAATATTATGTAGGTTGACAGTCACTGTCATTTTATAGATGTGTCAATCATCATATGTCAATCATGTAATTTTTTTCTGGCTACGATGACGGTGTTCTTTCAACGCAATGATGACGTATTTCCGGTCTAAGCTTTAAAAATTAATTAAAATGTACTTAGACAATTTTATACAAAAATATTCAAATTAGTTTCTTAAAATGGTCTATATTTTCAGAAAATACTGTAAAAAACACCACTTAAAAAATGTGAACAATCCCCATTGAGGTCATTTTTATTTGTTGTCCTAAAGTGCCCAAAGGATTTGGAATAGTATAGGTAGTATTTAACCGTTTTCGGAGTTTTGAATAACGTTCTGTATAAAAGTTAATGGGTGTGCCACCTGTGGTGAAGCCAACGGTGCACCTCCAACACAGCCGTCAGTGACATGAAGAAGTATTTAATCGCATAGCAAAAAATTTAACCTAAAAAAGAAATAACTGCAAATAGTTTAGTAATTATGCATCAATACCACTCTGATGCAAACTTTAGCTTTTTTGTGTACTAGTAATTTTGAGATACGGTATAATTTTCCATTCCAAAATGTTATTTTAAGCTGAAATCTATTATTTCTGTAGACCCAACTTCAGCAGGTGTCATTGTCCCGAATAAAAATATGTTCGATACTCTTCATAGAAATAGTACATAAGAATCAAACATCAATTACACTCGTACATTTAATTTAGAAAAGATGTTTAAATGTGGATGAAGCGAGAGGAGTAATGTCCGGACCGTGACACATGGAGATCTGCATTCTCTACCTACTCGTCTGACAGACAGGCGTAAAGTGTATGTGTGTATGTAACAGACTCCTTCAAGGGCACGATTTTGACAACAGCCCAAGTAATTTTTATAATTAGTAGTTGTAGTTTTTAGTTACAAAAAGTTATCTATCACTTACAGCCTGCTTGGTAGATTTTCCGTGTGATTTGAGATCCTTCAGCCTCTTCTCCTGCTTCTCGTATTCTTTGATCATTTCTTTGCGTTTTTGGGCAAACATTTTCTTGAACATTGAATAGTTGCCCTTGTAATAGTACAGTTTTTGTTGATCTAAGTGGATTATTTCATTACAAACATTGTCCAAGAAGGACTGGTCGTGAGATACTATGAGCAACGTCTTCTTCCAGCCTTGGAGGTAACTGAAACAGAAAGTATGTAAATAGATTTACAATCTTTGCCAATTTTGATGTGGTCAATGGAACATACATTACAATAGGTATAATTTACTTTATAATTTGATTCTAGCCTGACATTCAGCGATAAACGCTAAGCAGAAGAAGATAATTATATTTAAAAACAACAAATACGTGGACGAATATAGGCTGATGACGATGATATGATACGACGATGAAATACGTACTTGTCCAGCCAAATAACAGCGTTGAGATCCAAGTGGTTCGTAGGTTCGTCGAGCATCAACAAAGTGGGTTCAACGTATAACGCTCTGAAATTCAATTAGACATTATAATTAACAGGTACAATTATAAGCACAACTGCGTGCTTGCGACGTCAGACCCGACAAATTCACATCACCTAGTACCAAGGCAACTAACGCCCCACTGGGCGAAACGGCACGCTACGGCCATTTTGCGCTCGGGTCCAGACCTCTGCACCGATAGTGACAAGACTCCTACAAGTCCTCCTTACGGAGAGTATGTCAGCGAAGCGCTAACCGCTAGAACGCCTCATAGTTGTCCGACTAGTCCCAGAAAGCATTGAATCTTTCCTTTCCGCGGCCCACAGCGAGAAAAATAGCAAAGACCTTTTTTCTTACTGACCGAATATTGCGTAGGCTTTTTTATTTTCTCAATAAATATGTAAAGGATAATTAATTATAATAAATATATATTTCTGATGAGAATTAAAAATGAAAGAAACGGTATTTTTTACACTTAGGGTTTTTTAAATATCGTCAACTGCTACTTATATTATTCATACCCATAACGTTACTACATTGTATAAATGCAGTAAACTTATTGAATATTGAAAGATCCGTGCTCGGTCAGCAGATGAGTCGTCTCGTGGGCGAACAGGTGTAAGAGAGTTGTGATGCGGTGACGGTGTGTAGCGTGTAGTGTGTAGCGTGTACCTGGCGAGCGAGACCCTCATGCGCCAGCCGCCGGAGAAGTTCTTGGTGGCGCGGTCCTGCATGGCGCGCGAGAAGCCCAGACCCGCCAGGATGCGGCGCGCGCGCGGCTCCGCGCTGTCCGCGCCGATAGCCTTCAGCTCCGCGTACACCTATTTAAAATTACAAATTTAAAAAACCCCCGAACTTAAATGCTCTTGTCGTGGAGGGGCGGGCCCGTTGGTGTAGTGGTCAGCATGTCTGCCTCTGCAAGATTGATTGATTCCCACCGCTGACAGGTGCTTACATGATGAACTTTTAAGCACTTGTTGGATGTGTCTGGGTGTTTTATTTATATAAGTATATATTTAAATGAAAAAACAAATATAAACTCGTTGTCTGATTTCCATAACACAAGTGCTTTAGCTACACATGGAATGAAGGCAATATGTGTGTTGGTGTAAAAAAAAAGAAGATTCCAGATTTCAGGGTGAAGATCACGTTACTAGCAAGGCCATCTACCGGCAAGTAGCTTTTGGTTCTGTGAAAAATAGTTTTAATTCTCTTCCCAGAGACCTAAGTTTGTGCGAATACTTCGCTACCAAAACAACATGAATTGCAAACAGTCTTACGTAGTTTGCACAGAGGTCAGTGTGGTTGTTTCATTTGATTCCCCACTTGAACATATTACTAAAGTTACATTTTTTATCCCTAAAGTATGGTTGAACCATTACTTTCCGATGAGAGAACCGGTATCGATCAAACATACCTAAGAACACGCTCGATCAAATCAGATTTCAAACAAAAAAAACTTTATCGTAATAGCTCTATTAGTTCGAGAGTTCTGATGCCAGACAGACACGTGACAGACACGTGACAGACACTTATAACACCCCTCTTTCTGCGCCAGGAGTTAATAAAAGGACTTCAACCATTACTATCTCTAGACCTACGTCTACCAGGCCTATGTCCAACAGTGGACAAGTATGGATTGAGGATGATGATAATTATGAATCATTACTAGGCGTCTGCCATCATCATTGTATAAAAATGTCCCTGACAATCTATTTATTTACAACATTTCACACACGGCCATCTGATTCCAAACTAGGATACACTGTATTATGGGCGCTGGAGACTGATATAATATGTACTTATATAAGTATGAATTTCAATCAATTTCAAATAACTAATGACGTCACTCAACGCGAAAACAATCAATACATAAAGAACCTTTTCGGTCACAGTAGGTCATATCGCCAGGAAAATAAAATTAAAATATTATTTGAATTTCTTACTTTCATTCGTATATTTTTCTTTCCTATATTAAGTCTATATCTAATTTTACCTCGTTTAGTCTGTCTTGTTTGTTTAGATTTCCCTTCTCTGTTTCCGCTTCTAACTCTTTGCACTCCTTTAGTAATTCTGAAACAAAATATTCCGTTTTAAATGTCACACTCAATATCTGGACCTTAACAAAGAAAAAAAACTGCTCCAATCGACGCTTTAATATGAAATAAAAAAATACGAAAAATAAGCTTCTAGTTTTCACAAATTACTTTAAAACTTTTGTAGCCTATTCAATACATACATACGTACATACATACACTTCACGCCTGTCTCCCAGAGGGGTAGGCAGAGACTACAGATCTCCATTTGTCACGGTCCTGACATACCCCTTCGCTTCATCTACATTCATACATCTTTTCATACATGACCTCCGGTTTCGAGTACTTTTCAGGCCACCTTCGGCCAGGACATCACCAATCTGGTCTGTATATGTCCTTCTGGGGGGACCTCTACTCACCCGGCCCATTACATCACCCATATAAATCTCTTTCGTCAATCGACTTTCATCCATTCTCTCCATATGCCCAAACGACCGAAGCATGCCCTTTTCAATCTTGGTCACTACGTCTTCCTTCAAACCGCAACTTTCCCTATTCAATCGATTTTGCAAACACGTTTTTGCATTATTTTCTCTAACCGCCGTATTCATTTTCAATAATTAGCTTGTGCCACTTGCCGTGCAATAGAAAAAGTAAAGTTCCTTGAGTGTTTTTATTATTTCTCTGTACTTATAACACATATTCGGTTGGAATGTGGATTTTTACACAATAATGTATTTTAAAACTTAACACTATGTTTACCTGTCCGTTTAACATCAGCTTCGAGAATGGTGTCGACGGCTGACAGGTCGTTGGCTGTCACTTCCTGCTCGCACAACAAGATGTCAATGTGAGGCGGCAGCGGGAACGCCCTTTGAGCTGAAAACAAAACATTAGTCTGTCAGCCTGTAGTCTGTTTGGTGATGTAGTTAAAAATAAAGTAAAATAAAGTGCTTGGTTATCCCGGTTTCCGGGTTTTGCCGAAGAGGAAGCTACGAATGTCTAGCGGAGCGGCCGCTTTTTCCATGAAATAGATTTGCTTTTCTAACGCGAAAAAGAGATACAATACAATGAAACCTTCAATTGATCTCGCGCGCTGAAGAAATCAAAATTCTATTTTCATTATCAATTAAGCTTTTTTATTTCGCTTTGCATTATGTTGAGAATTATACACTTACCTAAATGTCTCAGCAGTGTAGTTTTGCCATGGCCGTTGGGTCCAACCAGACCGTACCGGCGGCCGTTTGCTATTAACAAGTTAGCGTTCACAAACAGATCCTTTCCTTTAGCGCTTATTGAGAAATTCTCCACTTTAATATCGACAGCATTCTCTAGAGCGGCGAGCTGACCTGAAGGACAAGTATATTTCTTTAGTGTATCTGTGATTAATTTGTTTGTCCTTGTTTCACGAATGTGTCACTTGTTTACCAAACTGATTATCGGACGAAACTTTGAAAAATTGTTGCTTTATCAATTACAATAGCACATAGATATTGTAAAATATTGTTTCTAAGGACAGTCAGACACATTTAGTTTATAAGTTCGTCAGATCAGTTAACTAAACAATAGACGACGAGATTCGACGCTTTTGGCTGCCAAACGTGTAACAAATAGTTTAATTGCTACATGTGGTCTGGTTTTACCAATGATATACCAATAGGAGTTGTTCGACCGTTCGTCTTCCCAATCCGGTACCTTGACAGGTACGGCCTGTTACGATATAACACAGTGTGGAGTTTTCTACAAAGATGAATTACAATGTATAATTACCTGCAGATTTTTGCGCCTGGCTTACTGTGAAATTTGCATCAAGCTCACTGTGCCCCTGTCCACCCTTCTTTGTGAGCATTTCCATTTGTTTTTCATACTCTTGTTTCTTTTTTAATAGTTTCTTCTCTTTATGACTTAGTTTCTTTTCAGCTGGTTCTTGGCTCTCTTTCTGCAACATTTCACTAGTTGTCACTATTGCAACAATATTCGCCTTCGAAAACTTCCACCAATCACAGATGGCGCAGCTATGTCGTGATTGGTATTACGTCATGAATACGAATAAATTGATACGACATGTATACCTCATTCGCGTATACGCTTCTAGAATATGCTTGGCAACCTGTAATTTTGCATCTCCCTTATTTAATAGACAATAGAGAAGGATAGAAGTACAAAATAACAGGATGAATATATTCTAAAAGGTAATAAACTATACCTAAAAATAATATGATCGTGTTCAAATTGTTCTAATATAACTTCACGCATTTATATGTTTCACGAAGTCAAAAGTGTGACATAGCGGACTAAACGCATTCAAAGAAATTCACTTTAGTTACAGAAATAAAACGCTTAAACAATTTCTAGTGGAAATGCAAGTTCCAAACGTCTTTTAAGTCCGCTCCTCTTAAACATCTCAAACTCTTTGGCGACGGAAACTAGACTAAGTTTTCTATACCCCTAGAAAACTTAGCGGCATTAAAAATGTCAACCTATAAATGTATTACGTAGTTCTTACCTTGTTTGGCTCAGATCCTTCAGCATCTGACTCATCAGTTTCACCACCACCTTCAACCTTGACCTTTTTACTGCTTTTCTGAAAAGAGATACAAACTTCAACACTTAGAATAACAAAACACTGCCTCTGTGTCTGAGCTTGAACATTCCTGATCAGTGCGCGACTATATCAATTAGAACAATATTACTGCTGTTGTGTCCATTTATTGTCCATTAATGTGTTAACCCTTTCGTGGACAGGTCCTAGTCGACGTGATAACAATAAAACTTTTATTGTCCTCATTTGTCATTGTTGACTGCCCCGAACGTGTCAAGACAGCATTAAAATTAAATAATAATGATAACTGATTCCGTCAATTGCAAAAAGTAATAAATGGACTTCTGGCAAGGGCCATACCTTTTTTTCAGTCTTGACAGGGAATTCGGGCAAAGTTTCTTTAAGGTTTAATCTTTTAATTTCTTCCTCCAAAGCATCAGCTTCCTCCTTTTCTTTTTGTTTCTGTTTTGCTGAAATATAAAAAAATATATGTACCTAAAATGCATATGATGTGTTACGCTACACACAAATAATAAACTGGCATGGAATTTAGAAAATATGTATACAAATGTGTGGTGACGGCGAATAGAACCCCAGCCCAACTTTTCGTAGTAAGAGGCGACCGAGGGAGCTCTCCAGAGAACGGGCAGCAGCGCTCTCTGTGAGTTAAACCACAACACCACTGCGATCGCCAACCCGCCTGCCAAGCGTGGCGATTACTGGCATTTCACCCCAAATGTCGGATCTCATTGCGGGAGGCCCTCGTCCAGCAGTGGACGTTATGTGACTGATGATATATACAAATATATATTTTTTCTCTTTGACGCCGAAATTTTTACAACGATGCTTTCGTCGTTAGAACCTACACTATTTGGCGGGACCGTTGGTGTAGTGGACAGCATGTCTGCCTCTATTCCGTCGGGTCGCGGGTTTAATTCCCACCGCTGACAGGTATTTAGATGATGAGCTATTAAGTACTTGTTAGATGTGTCTGGGTGTTTTTTATTTATGTGGTGATGTATGTATTTAAAAGAATAAAATGTATTTAACATTTCGTTGTCTCAGTTCCATAACACAGTGCTTTAGCTACGTGGGATGAAGGCAATATGTGTTGTTAGAAAAAAAGAATATCGCAATTTTTCGCATTACTAAAACTCCAATATTATACATTCAAGATGTGAAAAGAATCAGAAAATAGGCTCTGAAATCTCTCTATAATCTAATGAATGAAATCGCAGAGCATCTACTGTAAGCAAACAATTTACCAGAGAGGCCGCGGGGCTGCTTGTAACTAATATTTATTATAGGTGTAGTCAAAAGTATATCTATAACCTGCTGAAAAACCTTGGCTTGTCCAGAAGTGTTCTATCTAAATATATAAAAGGAAAAGCCGACTGAATGACTGATTGACTGACTGACTGACCGACATATCAACGCACAGCCCAAACGGTTAAACGTAGACACATGAAATTTGGTACGGACGTAACTAAGAAAGGAATTCCTGAAATTCCCATGGGAACGGGAATAAACGGGAAAATTCTTTTGTATGAAAAATCTAAACGGCTCAAGTCAGACGCTTGAAATTTGGGATGCAGGCACTATCCGGGATATTCCCACCCACTTTCCCACCACTGTGATTCCTGTTAGAGCCAGGATCTACAGCGGCATCCAGAATAGACAAGAGCTCAATCAGTGACGACTGGGCTAGATCCAGGGGGGGCCTAGCCTTCTGTCTTGGATCCCACATAGTTATTAAACTAAAGACGGTATAGAAATAAGAAGAAAAAATACATATATGCGCTGCATTGCAATGCATACATATGATTTTTTTTGACGTCCCTAACCTAAATAGTGGGAGACAGCATTATTACAATCGAGGCACAAATTGCCTTTCGGGAGAGCACCACGGGTGAATGCGGAGGGCTAAACCTAGCGGGGCTGACGTTCTGACCTACTGCTAAGGCCCTATCAGCTATTTATTATTTTTCCAATAATACTGTTCAGTAAATCGTCTAAAAGCACGGTAGTTCCTCAAGTTTTTAACAAGGTCCGGATAATATACGGGCCCAGATAAGTCTATCAGTCCATTTAAAATTAAATTACACTCTTCAGTCCAAAGCTCACATTCCCAGAGGATATGGTGAGCTGTTTGATCAACGTTATTGTTAATATTAGAACATTCGCAGTAAGGCGAAGGTGAGGAGAATGTCCAGTTAAAACTTGGGCTACAAAATGATCTATTTCTATCCAAGTTTTTTGTAATCTATCTACTACTGAAGGAAAAAACTGATACAGATGTCTACCTTTGGTCGTAGAGTACCATCGTTTTTGCCATTCCGAAATTATGTCATTTTGCACTAATTTAGGAGCTTTGAAAAGTTCTTTAATGTTACGCATGTTTCTTTGTTGAACGAAGTCGGGTTTAGTGATTTCTTTGGAGCTGTAGAACAGAGATATTCTACGTTGTATTTCAAGGTCAACGGGTAGCACCCCAGCCAGTACTACTAAGGCGTCTGTGCTGACGGTTCTATAAGCCTTACAGAGGAAAATAAGTGCCAACCGTTGACTCTGAAGGAGTTTACGCCGAGCCTCCCAAATAAAGGTTCTATCAGCCCAAGCCGCGGCGCCGTAGGTAATGGTCCCTAAGTAAGTCGTACCCAAACACAAGTCTCGGAATCTACTCCGGGTTTCTCTCTCTACCACACATAGGACCCGCATGGTGAATCTATGGAATGCCGTCTCTAATCGTGAGAATTATCTTAATCATGATACACTCGTTTATTGATCTTTTAAGATAGCTGTTACTGAAAATGTCGTCTCCCCTCTCCACCTTACATACCCCGGCTCTCTGTTAAATTGTTTTAACTATAGTGGTAAATAATGCTTACTTTTACTTCTAGTAACTGGTTGTGGTATTTCTTCTTCTTCATCATCAACTTCCATTTTCATTTCAACATCACTACCATCGGACCACTCGTCCTTTTTGCCTTTACCTAAAACAAGAGTACACAAAGTACATTAAAGATAGATAGAGAGAAGATTATTTTAATATTAGTATATAATTAGTGTTTTTCCCTATGTGGCGATTTACTTTCCTGGCTATCCATACTGTGTGTAAAAGAACCCCGATGGTCTTAGAAACATTGTTATGGTCGTCAGTCAATATGAACATGTTTAACTCTTCTTTTTTGTCAACTTGCCAGCATCGCAAATAGTATGTTGACAAATTTAAAAAAAAACATCCCAAAAAGCATTTTGACGAGCCCAACAACGTTTCTAGTTTTGAACCCAATTTAATTAAAAAAGAATACAAGTATAAACAACGCAATTGGAACATACCAAGAAAGGGAGTGGCCACACACTCACACTGAACATTCAGTGAAAATTATTTTTCTACAAAATTTACAAAAAAAACTCAATGAGTATTTATGGCAAATCATACAGTTTTTTAATAATAAAAGCTTGATTATACTAATTTATCCTAGATGACAATGAGCAAAGACATTTTAGCATTTAGGGTGAGTATGACCTTTGAACATTTATTTAAATAACATAAATTATTTATATTATTGAGGAGTTTACTATTAAAAGCTTGATTTAACTAATTTATAATAGATTATAATTATTAGCAAATATATTTTAGCATTTAGGGTGGAGGTATATATGTACATTACATTTTTATATCAATAATATTATTAATTATCTTTACTCATTAAGAAAGCAAAAATATTATTGTGTTAAACTTACCCTTTTTCTTGGTAGTCTTATTTGCTGGTTTTGCAGTGTTACTAGACACATTGCTTACCACTGATTTGCTACCATCATCTTCGTCTTCACTTTCAACTATATCAGTTTTCTTTTTATTTTTTCCTGAAATTAACAAATAAAAATTATATATATAAAAATGGCGAAGCTGACTGACTGACTGACATATGAATGCACACCCCAAATGATTAGTTTCTTGAAATTCAAGGACTTAGCTTACGTATCGTAGCACAAAAACCACGCTGACGAAATCATAGGCAAAGGCTATGAAGTAAATAAATATTCTGGGACATTTAATTCACCTGACCCCAGACTATGATACTGCGCACTATGGGTGCCAGAGACTGACATTTCATAAATACTTGTAATAGTGATACATTAATAGATAAATAAAACACCCAAATGGTAGTTTGAATCCAATCCTGTGCCAATTTGATAACAGACCATAAACAAACACTGTGGTAACAAGTTTAGTGTTGTACATGACAAATGCTATGTATTTTGCTGTCTGATTACTAAAACATTGCTATGCATTTGAAGGTATCTGAGTTTTTTAAAAATTTTAAATTGCTTTGTCTAGGCAGTATTTATATAGGTGTAGGACGCCCTCAGGCAAGGTGGACTGATGATATACACAAAAAGGCTAGCAGAAGCTGGATGCAAGAAGCCGAAAACAGATCACAGTGGCGTGCAATTGGAGAGGCCTATGTCCAGCAGTGGACAAGTATGGGCTGATGATGGTGATGAGGCAGTATTAATTGTCTATTACAAGAGATAGAGTGTTCTAGAGTTAGACAGATCAATAGATCTATTTTTCTGACTTTAATACCATTAAAAACTCATAATCATAGCATAGCGTGATTAGATGGAAGTATTGTGCTTGGTATATCCAAAATTAATAAAATTATTGTGCACAAGAAACATTACAAACCTTTTTTCTTAGACACTGGTTTCACTTCATCCTCTGATGCTTCTTTTAAGTCAACATCACTGCCTGCATCGGACCAGTCTTCATCTTTTTTTCCTTTGCCTAGAACCAACAATAAAAAATTCCACATAAACTACTTTGTGCACTAATTTTTGTATTACTCAGTGAGGTCCATATTATCATAAACTAGTTTTTTTTATAGAAAAATGTTAAACTCTTTTTATTTACATATGGAGGTTTGTTACACTACAACTTTGAAAGTATTCCAAGGAACTTTATGAAATATTAATATAGTCTTATACATGACAATATAAAATTATAAGAATTAGGTAGACACAGAAGACTGGTTAAGAATTTAAATTACTCCTAAAATACACACAGGGAAGTATATGGAATTTAGTTAAGGCAGGGCAAAACTTTTATTACCTAACTATATAGTGGTATCCATTTGACCTCAAGAATACAGTAACAGAGGTAAATCATATTTATTCCAATCACAAACTCACCCTTTTTCTTTTTGTTAGATTTAGTGGCCGATTTTGATGCTGTACTTGTTGAATTACTAACTATTGATTTACTATCATCAATCTCTTCATCTGATGAATCTGCATTTTTCTTTTTATTTTTTCCTGCAACATTTACAACTTAGTGAGTTGACTAAATGAACAAACACACATTGGTGGAGATTCATTGGCAGAACCAGTATAGCACCTATGTGCTGGTATACCCAAAAAAATATCTGTAATGTAAAAGCACAATCTATATTGTGCTTTTACATTACAGATATTTTATCAATACATAGGATAAAACAAGAACAAAAAAAAATCTAAGTCTTCTCCCGCTATCTGTAGGGACAACTCCCAGCTTACATTGGGATATATGCTTAGATCTTTAAAACTACACAAATGTTGATCCAGTTTTCTTAATATATAATGATTTCTATAAAGAAAACCATAAAAAACATTTGTGTAGTTTTAAAGATCGAAGGTGTATATTGTAATATAATACATGCATGTAAAAGGAGGGTAACACTGTTAATAATGTTTATTGGCTAAACAATGGTTGCCCGGTCAGTTATGTAGTTTTATATATTTAGGACCAAAGCAAATACCAACAATTACCAAATAATTATAATATACAAAAATTGTATATCACAATTATTATTAAAAAAAATCTTACATTATTTTATCTCTATACTAATATTATAAAGCTGAAGAGTTTATTTGTTTAAACGCGTGAATCTCAGGAACTACTGGTTCGAATTGAAAAAATATTTTTGTGCAGAATAGACCATTTATCGAGGAAGACTTTAAGCTATATAACATCACACTGCAACTATTAGGAGTGAAGAAATCATCATTGAGGGTTTCTGTTGCGTGCACTGCAAAAATGGTTCAAGATAGCAAAATATATGTATGTATGAAAGAATTATTCCTCTTGAAATGATCTAAAAAAACGTCCACAGCAGTATATTATTATGTGTATCTTTTAGACTAGAACCGTTTTTATGGTAATCAAATTTGGTCGAAATTAATGTTTATGTTCACACTACTTAACGAAGGAACGAAAAAAAACGCAAATAACACCCAAGATACACCTAGTTTTAAATATGACTTGGCAATACACATGATATAGCTAGCCAAATAATGGAAACACCAACCACAGTGAACAGAAGAAACTTGGTGTTTTATTACCATTGAATTACCAATGGATTCAAGTATTGAATCTTACATTATGTTTCCAACAGCCAAACATTCACACTACAGGAGATATTATGTTCGTCTACACTTGTTGTCCCTTCACTAACTGACCAGATCACTAGATCCATGTCATACATTTCATATTCTGAATGTTTGGGTGGTGGAAACATAGGGTTAGAAACGTTTGCAGTTAGAAACGAAGGCATCAAAATTAAATACACAATTTTCTTTTTTACACTTAATTACACGTCAGTACCTTTTTTTTGCATTTTTTTGGTCGCTGGTTTAGAAACGTCATCTTCATCAGAAGCAGGGTGTTGCGGTACCGATTTTACATCCTCATCATCTGACCAGTCATCGCCTTTCCCTTTCTTTTTCGATTTCCCCTTCGATTTTGAGGTTATATCGTGGGTTTCCTTGATTATGTCGTCCTCGAAATCTTGATTTTTCTTATTACCTCGTTTTTTCGACATGATGTACGAATAACAATATCCACCGACAGAGAAACAAAACCTATACAGAGACGAATTAAAGGGTTATCCTATTTATTTAATTCAGCAAAATGTAAAACACAACAGCTGGTTATCAATGTTATCAATAATCAAGTATTCCCTCAATCAATCAGCAAAATCTATCAACTGTCAAAGCGCTGTCAAATTTGTCAAACAGCTTTATCAGACCTTTTTTTCGTGTTGTGGGGCTCGACCACAGACCTGGCTCTACAGGGCCTTGTTGTGCCCAGTATCACCACAGTATCACTGCGACCATTGCTGGTCTATTGTGATCGCCTCCTAGTTAATTCTTTAAAATTCGGTATCAATTTTGAGCGCCTTTATAAAAATAAGTACTTTTTTGATACTGAGATTCACCACCTCATCTGATGAAACTATATGTTTTATCAGATGTGTGGATCGTTTGTGCATTAGGGGTACCGCACTCACTTAGAAGGTGTATAGGTGTTTCATCAGCCTTGCAGAAGCGACACATTATTGTGTTTCGGATGCCCATTTTGCACATGTGCGTGTTTAAACAGCAATGTCCCGTTAAGGTTCTGACCAGGATGCGTAGATTGTGTCTACTTAACTCGATAGGATCTCTTGCTGCCTTGTTGTTGTAGGCTTTTATGAGAGCTTTGGAGTCTTGCATCCCTGGCAATTGTTTGCACTGCGAAATCGATTCTCCTCTGCATTGTTCCTGTATGTGTCCAATCATGTTATCAGCCTTTATTAGTACCTTTTAAATTCTCAGACCAAAAACAACTATGTATATGTAATAGACTTGCATTCCGAACCTTAAGTCTGGGATAAAACAAGACAACAATATGATGAACAACGAGTGAAAGAGGAAGAAATATTTATCTTCTGTCCCTTAGGGCGTAACAGGGCATTGAATGTACTTCTGGATCCAAACTGTCACTTTTACAACCAAAATGGCAGTTTGGATTCAGAAGTACATCCAACTTCCATACATAATATTTAGAAAGAGAAAGACTGAGGGTGCTACGCGGCATGCAAGTCTAGTTGTGTTTGGTCTGAGTTTGAAAATCCTCAGTTGTATTCATTTAGCCCTTAACGTGAAATGACGAGGATCTCCTCAAGCGCGAAGATTCTGGCGGTGTCCTCTTCGCGCTAGATCTCCGCGAAGAAGAGGCAGCCAGGTCGTCCGGATCTGGGGCGGATGGGCCGCACGTAGGTTTCCGCGAAACCCTGCTCCACCAGCTCCTCGGCGTCAGTGTTGGCGGGGAGGCCCCTGATGGCCACCTTCCGGGCCCGTTCTACGGGTACTTTTTTACCCGTGGTCTAACAGGGTGTTCTTTGGGTAATTAAATATACCCGTGGATTACCTCATATCAAAGTCGTATTACTATGTTTAGTGGGTTAGGCTTTAATAATAATATACTTAATGAATATCATCTTCTTTTTCTTATATATAAAAATTAATTGCTGTTCGTTAGTCTGGCTAAAACTAGAGAACGACTGGACGGATTTGGCTATTTTTGGTCTTGAATTATTCGCGGAAGTCCAGGGAAGGATTAAAAGGTGTATTTCTTCCAATACACGGGGTACAATTTTTTCTGCGGCAAAAAAAATGTTTGCCGGGACAGCTAGTCTATTTATATAATGTACCTACGCTAGGTATGTTAGAGAACGAACGTTTTTGGACTGTATGACCAAAAATAGAGCATTAAATAAAAAAAAATTAAAAGTTTGGGCATATGGAGAGAATGGATGAAAAGTCGATTGACGAAAGAGATTTATATGGGTGAGTAGAGGTCGCCCCAGAAGCACATAATATACAGACTAGATTGGTGATGTCCTGGCCAAAGGTGGCGTGAAAAGTAAGTACTCGAAACCGGAGGTCATGTATGAAAAGAAGTATGAATGTAGATGAAGCCAATGTAGACACTTAGCCTTTCGGGGCTTGGTACCTACTTATCAAAGAGCCTTTTCCTCTGGGAACCGACTTAACATTCTCCCAATTTCCCAAATTGCCTACCTATTTATCAAATATCCTACTTCGCAAAGTGACTACTTTCCTAAATACAGTCAAGAAAATAAAAATACAAAAAAACGTTATAGAACGTTATGCTTGCAGGTATCGGTCAATTGGTCAATATTCGTGTGCGTCAGGATGGCTGGACCATGTTGCATTTTTCAGTGTTTCCTTATACGAAAAGTTAGTACCAGCATGGTACTAGTTGGTACCTATCGTAGAATAGTTGGTACCTACGTAAAAAGAGAATAAATAGCATTTACAAGTGGCCCGCCATTCTGACGTCAGGATGGCTGGACCCTGGTGGAGTTAGCCTAGTTACGGTAACTTTGGGGGGGAAAATAGGTGTGAATCAGTTAGCCTATAGTTGGTACCTTCGCAAAATATCAATTTTATCCCTCTAGCCCCATTAACACTAAAGTTATAGCCATTTTAGTAAAAAATGCCCTTAGCAACCATTTTTATTGTAATATTCAGTTAAGTACAAAGCATTTGCGAGGTTTCTTTACATAAACCGATAGTTCCTACATAGGAGTAGTTAGTACCTATCGTCAAAACATTGGTACTTACGTATAATTAGAATAAATAGCATTTATTTATTCTGACGTCAGGATGGCTGGACCATGGTGGAGTTAGCCAAGTTACGGCAACTTTGGGGGAGAAAATAGGTGTGAATCAGTTAGCCTATAGTTGGTACCTTCGCAAAATATCAATTTCATCCCTCTAGCCCCATTAACACTAAAGTTATAGCCATTTTAGTATAAAATGTCCTTGGCAACCATTTTTTTTAAATATTCAGTGAATTACAAAACATTTACTAGGTTTCTTTACATAAACCGATAGTTCCTACATAGGAGTAGTTAGTACCTATCGTCAAAACATTGGTACTTACGTATAATTAGAATAAATAGCATTTATTTATTCTGACGTCAGGATGGCTGGACCATGGTGGAGTTAGCCAAGTTATCTCAACTTTGAGGGGGGAAATAGGTCTGAATCAGATAGCATAGAGTTGGTACCTTCGCAAAATATCAATTTCATCCCTCTAGCCCCATTAACACTAAAGTTATAGCCATTTTAGTATAAAATGTCCTTGGCAACCATTTTTTTTTAAATATTCAGTGAATTACAAAACATTTACTAGGTTTCTTTACATAAACCGATAGTTCCTACATAGGAGTAGTTAGTACAGCTATCGTCAAAACATTGGTACTTACGTATAATTAGAATAAATAGCATTTATTTATTCTGACGTCAGGATGGCTGGACCATGGTGGAGTTAGCCAAGTTATCTCAACTTTGAGGGGGGAAATAGGTCTGAATCAGATAGACACTTTGGAATAATTGTATAAAATACCGAGTTAAATAGTAAGACCCTGTATACGTGAAAAGAATTGTAAAGACCTGTTTACACGTGCGGCCTGAATAATAACAAATAAAATAAAAATAAATACACTTCACGCCTTTTAATCCCAAAGCGGGGTAGGCAGAGGCGCTTGCTAAGCAAGTGCCCACGGTTCACCAAGCGTATTTAACCCAACGTGACTGGGTGAGCCCATCGCCGTTATAGGGTTCACACAACTTGTGGTGTTCGGGTTTCATCACGATGTTCTCCTTCACCGTACGAGCGTTGCGTTGCGTACACAGGCTCTAAGGCCATTGTTCGGGGTCCTTTTACACGCAGTATTCAATAACGATTAAAAAAACGATTAATATCGAACATATATTTGAAGACTTCGGTCTTTTTTGACAGGAAAAAAATGACGGTGGTATCTTATTCCTACTAAACAGATTTCAACTAAATATTCAGTATAAATAAAACTCTCTGCCAGTGACCTTAGAAACTTATTGCGCTCGTCAAAATGAACAACTTTTACTATAGCTACAATTCTGGGAAATATTCAATTCTGAAGAATTATTTTTCCAGTTTTTCAAAGTTGTTAATTTTGAAAAGCAGAAAAACGTTTCCACGTCTTTTTACACCGAGTATGTAATTTGACTTCTTTCACAAATGAAAAAAACTCTTGTTAGTTGTTGACATGTACTTAAATAAGTGCCTTAGTAATTAATATTGATGTGTAGATATAGGGCCTTACCAATAATGGCGGAATTGCTATTTCGAAGATACACAAAGCTCAACTTAACTTGTCAGTTGTATGTCAAATACGGAA
The DNA here is from genome assembly GCA_012932125.1 of Conopomorpha cramerella. Lineage (NCBI taxonomy): Eukaryota > Metazoa > Arthropoda > Insecta > Lepidoptera > Gracillariidae > Conopomorpha > Conopomorpha cramerella. Next base: position 88,424 of record SJJU01000171.1, read on the forward strand.
TAACCAGTTCAAGTAGACCTGTAATAACAGTTATGTAAGTAAAAAGGCGTTTATTGGTAAGGGGGTTTATGTATATAAATTTGGTTGGCCTATGAAAATATTACTTTTATTTATTATTCAGGCCGCACGTGTAAACAGGTCTTTACAATTCTTTTCACGTATACAAGGTTTTACTATTTAACTCGGTATTTTATACAACTATTCCAAAGTGATACCAACTCAGATCAAAATCAATTAAACTTTCAATCCAAAACTGACGTAAAATATAGAGAAGTTTGAGTAAAGGACAATATTTTCTGTCTAAGAATTTTTGGGTTGAATATTGATGGGATGGATGGAATAAAATAAATGCTATTTATCCTAATAATACGTAAGTACCTACCAATGATTTGACGATAGGTACTAACTACTCCTATGTAGGAACTATCGGTTTACGTAACGAAACCTCGTAAATGCTGTGTAATTACCTGAATGGATGAAGGATTTTTTTACTAAAATGGCTATAACTTTAGTGTTAATGGGGCTAGAGGGATAAAATTGATATTTTGCGAAGGTACCAACTCTATGCTATCTGATTAAGACCTATTTCCCCACTCAAAGTTGAGATTACTTGGCTAACTCCACCATGGTCCAGCCATCCTGACGTCAGAATAAATAAATGCTATTTATTCTAATTATACGTAAGTACCAATGTTTTGACGATAGCTGTACTAACTACTCCTATGTAGGAACTATCGGTTTATGTAAAGAAACCTAGTAAATGTTTTGTAATTCACTGAATATTTAAAAAAAATGGTTGCTAAGGACATTTTTTACTAAAATGGCTATAACTTTAGTGTTAATGGGGCTAGAGGGATAAAATTAATATTTTGCGAAGGTACCAACTATAGGCTAACTGATTCACACCTATTTTCTCCCCCAAAGTTGCCGTAACTTGGTTAACTCCACCATGGTCCAGCCATCCTGACGTCAGAATAAATAAATGCTATTTATTCTAATTATACGTAAGTACTAATGTTTTGACGATAGGTACTAACTACTCCTATGTGGGAACTATCGGTTTATGTAAAGAAACCTCGCAAATGCTTTGTACTTAACTAAATATTACAATAAAAATGGTTGCTAAGGACATTTTTTACAAAAATGTCTATAACTTTAGTGTTAATGGGGCTAGAGGGATAAAATTGATATTTTGCGAAGGTACCAACTATAGGCTAACTGATTCACACCTATTTTCCCCCCCAAAGTTACCGTAAATAGGCTAACTCCACCATGGTCCAGCCATCCTGACGTCAGAATGGCGGGCCACTTGTAAATGCTATTTATTATCTTTTTACGTAGGTACCAACTATTCTACGATAGGTACCAACTAGTACCATGCTGGTACTAACTTTTCGTGTAAAGAATTACTGAAAAATGCAACATGGTCCAGCCATCCTGACGCACACCAATATTCAAGGGTATATTTCCATTTTTGACGTCATCAGCACTGCATACTAAATGGCCCGGCTATTTGTATTATAACACACACATAGACAGCTTCAAAAATGACTATTTTGGCAAACGAGCAATTTTTGGAACGTTTGGTGTGCTTTATAAAACGTACTTATATCAACATTCGTCGTCATCGGCCCGCAATATTCAAAAATTCAAAATTGAGAATACACCCTTAATTAAACTTAGTAAAAATGTAAGAAAACATTTCATGCTGACTGTACAATTTTGAATCAGCGATTCTCTGCAAAGTAGGATATTTGATAAGTAGGCAATTTGGGAAATCGGGAGAATGTTAAGTCGGTTCCCAGGGAAAAAGGCTCTTTGATAAGTAGGTACCAAGCCTCGAAAGGACACTTAGTAGCGTCTTTTCTTAACCAGTTATGAAAACCTAGTTGTGAAAGTGGCCGAAAGGATATACTAACCCTACCCCCGGACCATAAACTTAACTTGAACAAGTTACCTATCTACATTTAAAAATAAAAATTCCTCATTTAACGATCACAAATTTAATATGTAAGTAATCTCAATAGTTACATGGAAATACTTTAGGAATAATAATAGAATAAAAAAGATGATACAGAGTAACACAAAACATTATTCTTTAGTAGCGCAGCTGCATTATTCGTCTGTATAGACCTTCGACCCGATTCAACAGTGTCAAGTACTGGGTAGGTTGATAGCGAAATAGTCTTCGGAATGTTCTCATTCTTACTAATACGTTCCTCCAACCACGATCTTGCCACATATATAGGGACTACTTCAGCGAGATTTTTAGTTATTTTATACGTGCTAGTAAGTTCTTTGTCACATTTATTTTCTCCCTTGTACACAACACCAATAAGCTCGTTATCCCATATGACAGGCCCGCCCATATCGCGGAAACACGTAGGTACTTTCGTATCTATGCACTCTAGATACGTCATAATTTTGTCTTCGACTTCCAAGTACGTTACTGCATGTTGTAGGTGTTTAGTTTGACCAGGCTCTGCATTCAACCCGTAACCCATAAGAAGGACTTCGCCTAGGTTGGCTAAAGATGCAGAGCTACTTATTTTGATCTTTGCAGCTACAGATATATTGTGCTTCTCAGTGTATACAAGCCCTAAATCTGTGTGTGGATTCGAAGAATCGTACGTGGGAAATTTCTCAGTTTTGTATACGTGCACCTTGTAAGTGCCCACATCCCGTTTATCTTGAGTTGCATTCAGGAGGACGTGATCTATAGAATGATCGAGGCATCCTCCGGAGGTTAAAATTATTCCGTTAGACACTACAGTGCCACTGCAGAAGTATTCATCTTGATGGGACATTAATGCAGCCATGAAAGGAAACTGTCCCGCCGATGCAGTCTTAATTTCGGTCACCATATGTCCCGCTTTACGAGAGCATGGAACGAGGCTGGTCTCATTATCATTTTCCTGAGGTATCATAAGCGATTCGTATCTAGATTCATCACTGGTGTCACCATTATCTTCACGCAAGTCATCAACGCTTTTCTTTACGTTTTCACAAAAACACGACGTTAATAGAACTGATGTAAAGAATATAGAAATACAATTTATATCAAGATTCATTTTTCTAAAGATATACTTTAGGTAAAACGCTATAATTACAAAATTTTCTTCTTTCAATACTTCCACATTAACCACATTTCACTTTTGATTTTATGTCAAGATGTTCTTTATTTTTATTTTGAAAAATAGAACGACGACAATCTGGGTAAGAAAAAGTTTGAATTGGCCGTATCTGGACTCTCATAACCTACAGAACACTTTACACAGCTGACTGGGACATTGCTACGGGGCGGCGGGATATAGGCACTGGCATCCACCGGTAACCGTTCCTGATCTGATCGATTTTCCTACGTTCACATAGGTAAATCGATTATTCGCGCAGTACCTACAATCAAGGGCTATCGGGATGAAACACTTTCGGCACCAAATAGAGGTTAGTGAGCTTTATTCACCGACACTAGACTTGCAATCTAAAACTAGAGTTACAAGCCTAGCACCCTCAGTCTTTCTCTTTCTATGCAATATGTATGGAACTTCAATGTACCTACTTACTTCTGGATCCAAACTGTAATTTTGGTACTAAAAAATACCCTGCTACGCCGGTAAGGGACAGAAGATAATGTCTCGCTCTGATGAAGAAATCGAAGACCTAGTAAACTAACTCACAAAAATTATGACAGAGAGTCACAACAGTGCATACCCACTAACAAAACCTCCTGCGATGAAACAGGAGGAAGCCAATAATCGGGCCAGAGAACTTGAAAAACGAAAACGTCAAATGAGACAACTTTTCAATAGTGCCCGCAATACAAACCTGGCGCTGGACTGAGATAATTACCAGGTATGACGCAAAAAAAATACTTTTCCAAAAAGAGGCTTCGATATTGGAATACCAAATACTGCAGGAAATTCTGTTACAACATTGAAACAACCAACATGGTAAGGAAGATACTAACGAACCAACAAACCCTTAACACAGGGTCTCAGGGCAAGTTTATTTTTTTGAAGCAACCGGGTTCGATTCCCCTGCTAAATACAGTTCTTTTTTTAAATAAAGTATGAATGCAGTTTTTCTTTTTATCAAAATCGGTGACGTAGTTCCTAAGAACAAATCTTCGTATGTCTTATAGTTTCAGACTTTCCCATACTGACCGATTTGAATGAGCCATCCTGTATATCAGTCTCAATGTTTCACATTATACTTATTACAAACCTACGAATAGGTAACTTACTTAATACGTAAACAACGTTAATCGTCCGCATCAAAAAAGTAATTAAAAAATTACACTCTAGACGCGTAAATGCGAGTAAGAAAAGAAATTGATAAATAAAGAAAACAGGTCGATTCTTTATGGGTTTCGTTATTTTCTTCTAAGGTACAAAACCCTTAAAAGTAACGAATACATAAACAACTAAAAATTAAATTTGAGAAGTGCAATATTTACTGGAAACTTATATATCGCTAGACGACGACTACTGCCTTGTACTTTGGTTAAAGGTAAAATATATTTAATATCTCCTTTGGCAACTCCGGCCATATCTGGTCCCCAAGCTTGATGATGGATATTTAAGTCCCCTAAAAGTATTATTGGTTTAGGTGAATCTTTCAATACTAAGCCAATTTCGTTTATAATTGATGATGATGGATGACGTATGTACAGTGATATGAAGCAAATGTTATCTACAGTGATGGCAATGATGGAAAAATGATTACTATGTCTAATGGGTGCCTATAAGTACAGGATGATAAGATTTTTTGACAAGTATGGCTACTCCACCATACCCATCAGATCTGTCTTCTCGAAGACAGGTGTACCCTGGGACTTTACAACAGAACTCTGTTTTAACCCAAGTTTCACAAGGGGCAAAAAGAAATGGTCTATATTTATTGAGTAAGTAAAAAATTTCCGACTTTTTAGAAATTGCAGCACTACTGCAGGAGCCATTTTTATTTACAATCTTTATCTTTAAACGAGCAATTCTTGTGTATATATATATATATTATATATAAAAAATAAATAAATATATATATATATAATTGGAATCTCGGAAACGGCTGCACCGATTTTCATGAAATTTGGTATGTAGAGGGATTTGGGGGCGATAAATCGATCTAGCTTGGAATCTCGGAAACGGCTGCACCGATTTTCATGAAATTTGGTATGTAGAGGGGGATTTGGGGGCGATAAATCGATCTAGCTAGGTTTAATTTTTAGAAAACATCTTTCCAACCGTGTTTTCTGGCATGAAAAATGAATATTAAGCAAACAACGTTTGCTGGGTCAGCTAGTTAATCTTAATAAGACTATTATTGGAGCGACGTGGGACGGTATTTGGATGTTAGATTCAGTTAGGAAAGATAAAACAATGTTGATAATATCATTGATGGAAGATGTTGAGTCAGCAGTCCTTAATGGACTGTTCAGAGCACAGCCATTTCCTGAAAGGCTTGGTATTTGATAATCTTTATCTATATTTTTATGGAAATCATGATCATAGGCTTGCTTTGTTACTTTTGGAGGAGGCTTGGGTTGAAGAAAAGTTGATTTCTTGTATGAACTTTGGGCCAGTTTATTTTTAGTAGGTGTTGGGGTTGGTGTTGCAGAGGGCAGGGCAGAAACAACATCAGCATAATATGGTCTGGATACCGGTTTACGAAGTTTTGATGCTTCAGAATACGTAATGAAATTATGAGCCATAGTAGACTTGATTTGCTTTTGTCTATCGAATTCTAGACAACATATATTTGTAGCATAATGATTGCCACAAATAATATATGTTGTGCACACATAAGACACCATCCTCATCAACTTTGCATGATAATCCAGTATGATCCTGTCCACATTTAAAACATATAGGTTTGGACCTACATTGTGTTTGGGTGTGTCCAAACAATTAAAGCAACAATTGTAGCATTGTACCGTTGGAAAAATACAAATCAACGGGTGCATTGTAACACATAAAATCTCTCTTTGGAAGAACTTGTCCATCGATGGTTACAACAATTGTCTGAGATGGTTTCCATGTAGCCTCTCCATTGACAACAACCTTGTAATTGATTCGTCTGATTTTAATAATTTGCCCACAACCTACGGGAACAGAAATGTTTATCATGACTTCTTCTGGGGTCCACTCAGATGGCACTCCCTTTACGTCTCCCATGCGAGTTACACTTGATGTGGGGATAAACGCTTTATAATTAGATTCTGTTAGAGAACTATTCAATAGAAAAGAGTTTGCCGCTTCAGCATTGGAAAATGCTAATGCTACTCTATTTCTACCTCAGAACAACAATCCTATGGAAATGTTGTATGTTTAGAGGAAACAACACAAATAATAGCATCTCTTTTTCGCATGCGTATTGTTACATTAGGTAAAAGACTTCAATATTCAGTTTGTCAGTACCGCAGTCAATACTTTATCTGCATCGGACGCCATTCAAGTTGACGGTTTTGTTTACATGAGCAACTGTCTAACTCTGAGACTTTTACGTTTTTCAACTGTATTATTGTGTGTTTCTAGTGGTGTTTTACGAAAAGACGTTAATAGCTGTGCTATGAAGTGTTCTGTAGCTAATTGTGGGCTATGCCAAAGCAAAAACAGGCCAAACCTAACATTTCACCGGTGAGTTTTATCTAGTCATTTCTATGTTATAAACTGTATCAAAAACCCGTTATTAACTTCAAGTTAGTATTTGATTTATATTATATCGGCCCTGCAATGTAAAAAATCCAGAAATTCATCCAATTTTCATTCCAATCCAGAACATAAACATTGACGATAGTGTTGTGCTCTCTCACATCGATAACCCTTTCATAATGTATAAATCGTCGCCTTAATTCTAATAAAGCATAAGTCATTTCGAGCAATATTTGTTTTATGTGTCATTTCGATAGAGTAGACAAAACTACATTCATCTATTTCTTGCGTTCATAAACTTTGTTAGTAAGAAAGAGAGCAAATTCTGTTGAAGTAATAGACAATAACTCACATCAATATTTTTTAACGGACCTCAGTAACTCTTATTAGAATTTTAAAATATTGACGTGAGTTATTGTCTATTACTTCAACAGAATTAGCTCTTTTTCTTACTAAGAAAGTTTGTGAACGCAAGAAAGAGATGAATGTAGTTTTGTCTACTCTATCGAAATAACAAATAAAACAAAAATTGCTCGAAATCACTTATGCTTTATTAGAATTAAGGCGACGAAATGCTATGTTTTACTCGTTTTAGATTACCAAGAAATGAATCCCGCTAAAGAGAATGGCTCTAAAATATTCAATAAAACTCACAGTTTTGAAATTAAAGGTGATGCAGTTTTCATAAAGGTAAGTTGAAATTCAATATCCTTTGAGACCAAACTTTAATATTTTTGAAAATATATAGGTATATATAGTGGTACCTACCACTTTAGAGAATTTTAGTGACCACACCATTCAGCAACTGAACTACAGTGGCATCTACAATGTAATGTAAAACTAGTTTAACATAGCCTCTGTCTTGTAGTATATGATGAGTGAGTTGATTGCAGAAAGATGCCATCCTCTTATTTAGTTAATTAAATTTTAGGCATAAGTTGATCATGCCACTGCAAAATTACTATGTTATGGAGCATATCAGATGGCTCATACTATTGGTGAATTTTTCTCTGTTTGTATTTATTTCAGTAACTGGCATGGCATTATTAAACCTACCTATCACTGTATAACTAAATATATTTTATTGCTGTATGTGATTTATTCTATACAGTGTTTTCTCTTTCAGACAAAGCAACCATGCCGACCAGTGCTGGAAAACTCATGCCCTAGTGCAGGAAATGTTATGGATGCTCCGCAACCATCTATGGGCTACCACCAACAGCCAATAAACCAAATTATTCCACCAAACATTGTAGAATTGGTAAGACTTTCGTAATTAATATTGAGTAATTTAGGTTATATTTAATATTGGTTTTGTACTGATTTACCTTCAATATTTCTGTATGAAATACAAATCAATAGCTTCTTTATTTTTTTCTTGCAGGTGGCAGCACTTGAAGGACCTTAAAAACTTGAAGAGAAGGTATTGCAGCTAAAAAAGAAAATAAAATGCCTGAATGAAACAGTTCGAGTGCAAATGAAAAAAATTGAAAATTTCAAAAATATTGTCATTCGTCTTAAGGAAGAAAACCTAATAAATAATGATGTAGCCATTTTGTTACAACAATGCACTGGATCTAAAGATTTTTTACACCGGCAAATTTTGAAAATGAAAGGTTTGCTTTTTTTATCCATACTCTAATTATTCTTCTGCATGGCATGTAGGTATCATGGTTGTCAGCACCACTTTCACTCTCTGATTATCTTGGTGAAATATTTTTGTCTGTGTGATGTTTTAATTTTTTATGCAGAACATTTTCGAAGGACTGGCAGAAAATTTCTAAATGTATAATTTTGTAATAATACTTACCTACTATTCCATGTTTTTGGTTCATGTGTATTGTAGTGTACGCGCGGTACGCGCGGTGGCGCCACTGCGCAGTCGCAGACCGGCAGTGTCGGGCAGCGCACGCAATTTACTCTGTGTCCACTATATTTCCCGATTGCAGTACAAAAGCGTGTTTTATTATTTATTAGTGAGTGCTACAAGTGGCGACGAGGATAAAAGTGAGTTATAAACCATAAATAACAAAGGAAATACTTCTTTTCAATAGCTAAAAAAAAGAAAAAAAAAACAAAAGGAAAGGAGGTTATAAATTATGTAAACAGATTACATTTTGCTATGTACCTAGTTACAATCTATGCATAACGTAGGTGCCTATGCTCCCTACTACCATTAAATATAATTATTAGAACTGCTAAGTACCTTACACTGTACCTACTGTCGGATAATACGTGCCCAAGTACAAGGGAAGGTGACTGGGTACGTACGTGATGGTTAGTAACATTACTTGCTTTAGTATGTGAAGCAACGTACCTAGTTGGACATTAAAGTAGGTGCAAATAGGTCATTAGGCGAATACTTATTGTTATCTAGGTTATTTTGGTACCTACCTAATTACTTATGAGTTAGTAAGTCGGTACAACTGTCGATTTGTTGTGTCGTTGTTAAATTATTTGTATGCCCCTAAGACAGGATAATATCACCCTGAGACTATTATTTTCCGCGAAAATATTATTAAAAGTATTCTGCAATTTTTACAACTAAGTAAGCAATTTTTACAATTATTAGCTCATTTGCATCTATTGTATAGGTATAACATACTTACAATAGAATAATTACTTACCTCTCATGTACTGACATTATGGCACCTATGATATGAATAATGCTACTTTAACTTCTTTCCTTTATCACAAAAAAATAAAATAAAGCTATTGATACTTAACCAGAATATCTAAGTACCTATAAAATATACTTACCAGTCGTAACTACATAAGGCAGAGTTTACTGCCATGCCAAACCGGGCAACCTGTACTGTCAGGTTGCTATGAACTCAATGAAGTTACAGCTTTATAAAGCCTGTTACGACTAATGAGTAGGTACATGCAGATTGAATGAAAGTTGAAAAGCTATCCTGGATAATACGAAATCAAAGGGCCATGCACATTATTTTCTATATTAAGCTATTCAAGGGCCATGCAAACAAGTACAAAAAAAAAAAAAAAAAATCTATTGTCAGATAAAGTATGACTATGTACGTACTTACATAAAGGCCATGCTCACGTGATGGGTAATAACGATATTAATCTACTTCACCTAAATCAAAGGCCATGCTTCTGACGTTGCTTTGCAACATGCTAATACCTGGTTATTCAGGTCTATGAGACAGTATTTATTGGGCAACAAAAAAAAAAAAAAAAAATTTGAAATGAACAAATATTTCAATTGCAGGTCGCCCCAAAAATGTCTCACGCAAACTCGAACCTGCCAAATCTGGAAAACTTTGATTGCGATGGCGACCCAACTTCGGTGGGTAGTCGTTGGGAAAAATGGAAAAGGGCTTTCGAAATATACCTACTAGCTTCTAACATCGAAGCACCTGCTAAAAAACGGGCTACGTTGCTCCACATTGGAGGACTTGCATTCCAAGAAATCTATTATAACCTACCGGGCGCCCATGTTGATGAACGAGATGGTATTGACGTCTATCAAGTGGCTCTTGACAGACTCAATATTTACTTTGCTCCAAAACAAAGTAAAATATATGAAAGGTACTTATTTCGACTAATGAAACAAGAAGAAGGTGAAACGTTCGAGCGTTTTCTACTGAAATTACGAAATCAGGCGGAGAAATGTCAATTTACTAATAAAGATGAACATTTAATCGATCAAATCACGGAGAAATGTAAGTCGTTAGATTTGAGAAAGAAAATTCTAGAAGCTGGGGATGATATATCATTAGACCAGATAATAATTAAAGCTAATGCTTTAGAAGTAGTTGCAAGACAATTAGACAATTTTAAACCTTTAAATCAAAGCAAAACGGAGATTAATAAAATTGACAATAGTTTTAGACCAGGGCTCCGTAAGCCACGATTCCAGAAAGAATCAAACTGTGGCAGGTGTAATAGTAAACTTCATTCATCTAATGACCCGAAATGTCCAGCTCGAGACAAGAGATGTTTGAAGTGTGGCTTTGTAGGACATTATAGAGAACAATGTAGGACTCGACCAAAGAGACGGTTTACCAAACCGTCAACTGAAGCTATACCGGCTAAAAGACATAAAGTTGAAGAAAAGAAAACTGAAAATAAATCTACAGTTGACTATATTTTTCACCTGGACGAGGACTCTGTAATTATGTGCAACATTGGTGGTGTAGATATTGATATGATTATTGATTCTGGAAGCAAATGTAATATTATCACGGACAAAACTTGGGAATTTCTCAAAACTAAACATGTTATAGTAAAAAAACAGGTCGCGGCACCAGACAAAATTCTACTACCTTATGGTAGCGACAAGCCTTTAGAAATAATGGGATCTTTTGAAGCGAATCTATCAGTTAACAACTGCTCTCAAGAGGCTATTGTTTATGTAATTAAAAATGGAACCCGAGATTTACTAGGAAAGGACAGTGCCATAAATCTTGGGGTATTACGAATCGGGCTGTGTGTTAATAATGTTCACACCAACAAACCATTCCCGAAGTTCAAAGGAATCATTGTCCATATTCCCATTGATATGAACGTTAAACCAGTTATCCAACCACATAGACGTGTACCTATTCCATTGGAAGACAAGGTTAACAACAAACTGGCTGAGCTAAAAGAACTGGACATCATTGAAGAAGTCAAGAAGCCTTCGTCGTGGGTTTCCCCGATGGTTCCAGTACTTAAAGAAGATGATGAGGTACGTGTCTGTATTGATATGAGGCGAGCAAATGAAGCAATTATTAGGGAGAACCATCCACTTCCAACAATGAATGAACTCCTTCCCCATTTTTCTCAGGCTAAATATTTTAGTAAATTAGACATAAAAAATGCATTTCATCAACTTGAATTGGCTGAAGACTCTAGATACATTACCACATTTAGTACTAGTAAGGGACTTCATAGATACAAAAGGCTAATGTTTGGAATTTCGTGTGCGCCAGAAATGTTTCAAAAAATTCTTGAAAAAATGTTGCTCGGCTGTGAAGGTACACTAAATTTTATTGATGATATAGTAATCTATGGATCTACAGAGGAACAGCATGATCAGCGATTAAATAGAACTCTCAAAGTCTTATCTGAACATGACGTTCTTCTTAATAAAAATAAATGTATATTTAAAGTACGCAAAATTGAGTTTCTGGGTCATGAACTCTCAGAACAAGGAATAAAACCTCTGCCTAAATATATTACGTCAATTCAAACAAGCAGAAAACCAAAAACTGTTGAGGAGATCCAAAGTTTTTTAGGTTTGGTTAACTTTGTTGGCAAATGGATCCCCGATTTAGCTACATTGACTGACCCTTTCAGAGAGCTATTGCGGTTAGGATTAGGTAAATCTGCTAACATCGAAAAATGTTGGACTGCTAAACAAGATTTAGCATTTCAAAAACTTAAAAATAGTTTAACAGAAATACAAACTCTCGGCTATTATAATCCTTCTGATCGAACGCAAGTTATCGCTGATGCATCTCCTGTAGGACTTGGTGCTGTTTTAGTCCAAATTAGCAAAGAGGGTCCCCGTGTCATAGCTTATGGTCATAAGGCGCTAACTGATTGCGAAAAAAGATATTGCCAAACAGAAAAGGAGGCTTTGGCTCTAGTGTGGGCGGTGGAGCATTTTAAAATATATCTTTTTGGCAAACATTTTGAATTGATAAGCGATCACAAACCACTTGAAACAATTTTTGGACGTAACTCTAAACCTTGTGCAAGGATTGAGAGATGGGTACTAAGGCTTCAGGCGTACAAGTACAAAGTTGTGTATCGGCCGGGGAAAACTAATGTAGCCGACACTATTTCAAGGTTATGTCAAAAAAGTCAACCTGTTCCTTTTGATAGCGAAAATTATGTTAACCAAATTGTTGATTATAGTTGCCCCATAGCTGTGTCACTGAGAGAAATTCAGGCATCGTCCGCGGCTGACGAAGACATCTTGAAAGTTAAAAAGGGTATTTTTGGCAATGACTGGCATGAATCGGTCCAGAACTATAAACTTTTTTGTACAGAACTCTGCTTTAACGACGATATATTGCTCCGTGGTACTCGAATAGTTATACCATCAAACCTCCGCAAGCGTGTGTTAGAGGCAGCCCACGAGGGTCATCCTGGCGTTGTTGCCATGAAGGGTCGTCTTAGAACAAAAGTGTGGTGGCCTAGGATAGATAAAGATGCTGAGCAAATGGTAAAATCTTGCAAGGGTTGCACTTTAGTATCCGCACCTAACCCACCACACCCCATGAAACGACGACAACTTCCAAATGAACCGTGGGTTGACGTAGCAATAGACTTTTTAGGACCACTGCCTAGTAAAGACTATTTATTGATCATTGTAGATTACTATAGCCGGTACAAAGAGATTAAAATACTACGTAATATAACATCACTTGATACTATCAAGGCTTTAACAGAGATTTTTTCCAGATTAGGATACCCTGCAACCATGACCTGTGATAATGGTAACCAGTTTACAAGTGAAGTTTTCCGGAACTTTTGCAAAGAAGGTGGCATAATTGTTCACAACACAGTTCCATATTGGCCACAAATGAACGGTGAAGTGGAACGGCAAAATAGGGATGTACTTAAACGCCTTAAGATCAGTCAGTCTCAAAAGAGTGACTGGAAACACGATATGTACAAATATTTAATGATGTATAATAGTACACCTCACTCGGTAACAGGAAAATCGCCCTCAGATATTTTTTTTAAACGCCAATTTCGAGATAAGCTTCCCTCTATACCAGATTTAGAAAGCAGATATATTGATGAAGAAGTAAGAGATAAAGACAGCCAAATGAAAGAAAAGGGGAGAGAATATGGCGATAGAAAAAGGAAAGCGATAGACAATGACTTACAAATAGGTGAAAAAGTATTGTTAAAAAATATTATAAAAGATAATAAACTAACATCCAACTATAGTCCTGAATCCCACACGGTAACAGGTGTTAGTAACGGTGATGTTTCCGTACGGAGTGATGTGTCGGGTAAGGAATATCGTAGGAATATTGTACACTTGAAGAAAGTGAATGATTCGTGGCAGGTAGTTAATAAAGAACCAGATAATGAAAACACCAATGATTCAAGTTCCTAATAAGTAACAGGAATGTTACCTTACAATTATTATTTGATAATAGTATTATAAGTCAAATTATTGTCATCATAATATCACTCCAGCCATTTACAAAATTTATTAATGTATTTGTATTAATGATTAATTATAATGGTAAGCAATAAAAATAAAGATGATAAATAAGATTTTCTTTAGTAAGTATTATATAGATTTGGTATTACAGCTTAGTAAGTAGGTACAACTTTACTAATAAACAAAATTGTAAACATCTAAAATTATTACATACTTCATTTGTATGATTGTTAACTGAAATGTTATTTGCTACGTTACAATGTTCTATCTAATTTATTCTTATTATTGTTACCTATGTGTAAAATTGATTGTCAATAATTTAGCAAAACAAATAAAGAAGGGATGTAGTGTACGCGCGGTACGCGCGGTGGCGCCACTGCGCAGTCGCAGACCGGCAGTGTCGGGCAGCGCACGCAATTTACTCTGTGTCCACTATATTTCCCGATTGCAGTACAAAAGCGTGTTTTATTATTTATTAGTGAGTGCTACATGTATAACATAGTGTGATTATCTTTGTGAAATAGTTTTGATTTTCTGCAGAAAAATTTGTCGAAAAATAGTGACTCTGTAGCAATATCTAAATTTGCTTTGTTTTTGTAATATTACATACTACTATTCCATGTTTTTGTTTTAATGCATACTCTTTGTGGAATTATGTTTGTCTATGTGATATTTTGATTTTCTGCAGAACAAATGTTTGTCATAGGACTAGATACTAAGGTATGTAGGCCTACTATAATATTATATCTTTGTTAAGTTTCCTGCTACTCCGAGTTTGACATTTATGTTTATGCTGTACCTACATTACTATATAAATTAAATATAAAAACTACATTTTCACATTTTTTCTGGTCTTTTTTTCTTTCCTATACCTATATACTGATGTTTAACATAGCTACAGCGTCGCAAAAAAGAGTAAAACTTATAAAGTGGTAACACTGTGGAGAAATGTCAAAACCTCGAACTTTACTTAAGAAAATACTACCACAATCAATACTATTTTTTGCGACGCTGTAAGGCATTATAGTACAATTGGAAATTAACTTAGAAATCTAAAAGGACTCTTATTCCGATTTATGGTTCTTCTGACTACTTCATCACTAGATTCATTTACAAAAACATTGTACTTGCATGTACAGTGTGGTAAGTAAAACGGGGTTTACAGTCATAGTCCCCACTCATACAACCTAACTCTAATCAAATCGCAAAATAGAAAAGCGTCAGAGTCCACTCTGAACGCATAATAAACGTCCGATTGCGCCCGGATACGTGTTTTGACAGTCCGAGTAGCCGTCACAGTGCACTCCATCCGGGCGTAACTACTACGACAAGGGCTCCCTTGGGAGGGAAGGATTTTTTTTATTTCTAAGGCTTTACACCGGCCCACATCTACCTACCTATCAATAAATTTAAAAATAAACCTGCACCATATTTATCGATAATTTCACCGATGACTAGACACACAAGTACATCCCTATTCCGCCATTTTTGTCTCCCGATTTGTTTATTTAGGTATGCAGAAAAAGTACGTACATATCGCAGTTCCATAGGATTGTTGTTCTGAGATTTCTACCTATTGGCTATGTGCGCGACGGTGGCGACGCCTAGCGTTTACAACATTTGCGGAAGCTGTCAAATGATAACAATGTAAACATTTTTAGTTTTCTTTGCAAAGAGAATATAATCACTACGTTTTAAGAGACGGCACTCCGTACTACGGTTTTAGCTAGTTTAGGTATCAAATACAATGCCAACTTTTAAATATAAAGATGTCATAGCGACACCCAATACTACCAATAACGGATCTGTCAAAATTAGGGATGGGAAATGCTTTAATCGTGGAATAGTGTTGGGACAATACAAAATGTTCGATAAAATGGGGTAGTACCCTAACTCTACCTAAATTGTAGATAGTAATAAAACAACACAAACTTTTCAGTATTCCTTTAATTTCTATTCATATTTACAAGATATTATCTTAGCCTATCTCTTGTTGTCGGCTAGACGTTGATTTTGGGACAACCTGTACAATTAATTTTAAAACATAGGTTACAATCCTTTATCGTTATCAAGGTCCTTTAGAATTTTGCAATTCCTTGTTGCTGCGCTTTTTTTTCCAATGGCAGTTTCTCCCAGTGCATCTGCAAAAGCCAAAGATATTGATTGTTGTACAAAATGAATATATGATAGTATATAAAAAATTACACCTTACACCTTTTAACCCCAAAGTGGTGTATGGCTCTGCCTATGCAAAAGCCCACGGTTCAACTAGCAAATGTAATAATGGGGTTCCATCGCAAAAGTTTAAAAAAAAAAAATTATGATTGACATTATGAAATTTCATTATGATTAACTGTGGGTAGGCAGCAACTTCATGTTACAGGTTAGGTACATCTTGCTTCACAAACTGGACGGTTGTGTAAGGAGTTGGCCTTGTAGGCATCTGCTTATTTTTTTTTAATTTAATATTTCATCTTTTCTCTTAAAAAGTTGAATGTGGATAGAAGTAATTAGGTATTTCCTTACATTCTTGATTTTACGACTGTCAATGCATCTGATTTATCATACACATATTACTACATAAGGAACATCTAGTCCTTGCGTTATATTTTTTTTTTTTTACAACAACACACACATTGCCTTCATCCCATGTTAAGTAGCTAAAGCACTTGTGTTATGGAAATCAGACAACGAGATATATTTACTTATATATTTTTTTTTCATTTAAATATATACCTATATAAATAAAACACCCAGACACATCCAACAAGTGCTTAAAAGCTTATCACCTAAGCACCTGTCAGCGGTGGGAATCGAACCCACGACCCTACGGAGCAGAAGCAGACATGCTGACCACTACACCAACGGGCCCGTCATGCGTTATATGGAGTAAGCGTATGGAGTAAGCTTATTCTATAATTTTATAGACTTACAAACATCATGAAAGTCTAGAGGCACTGCTTTACTTTCATACAAACATATGCTGACCAAAGCGTTATACTTCTACATACAACTTCAGGAGTTAGCACTGACACATCAGAAAGATAGCAAACCTATTTAACAGAACAAAGAATTGTTAACTTCAAATATATATGAGACCACCGGCTATAATAAAAAAATATTTATCAAAATAGGATAGTAATACATAAAGAAATAAAACAAAAATGAATACTAAAATACAAGCATTATATTGATACTTGTTTGCCATTCATTCTCATTTTGATGTCTCAGTGTTAACGCCCGAAGGATTAAAGATAAGAATACCAAATTTTACTAACTTTCTGGAAACCATTCAATGTGTCATGGAAGGTATAAAAACTTCCTCTGGTAGTGATGGTGATAATAATTGTAATGGGCAGAGAATTTTTGAATAATTTTCTTCAGGACGTATGACTCTCTTCTAAAAGTTATCCACATACATATTTCTATTTGTGTAGTTTTCAATTGGTATATGTACAAGTTTTTCGTCTCCAATGGCTTTCAACCATATTTGACATCTAAAAATATAAATTTAAGAAAGTGGTTATCATTCAGTTGGTAAAAGTACCATTAATTTTTATCTAAGAATTCTATTAATTTTGATCCAAAAACTTATTTTGAGTTGCATTTTATGACAAAGGCGCTTGCCAAGTGTAAGTAGTGATGTTTAACTATGGCATGGGAAAATTATTTCTCTGAGTAACAAATTTTAATGTGTGTTTGCAGATAGTTTCCTCATTTATGGTAACTACATATGTAGGGCTTCAATACATATATAGTATACCACACACCTTCGAACCATGGTTTTTTATTAATAAGTGTCCTGGTATCGCAACACAACTATTGGCCACAAATAGCACTGAGATCAAAATACGGAGTAGCAAAACTTAACTCAACGTACTTTCTATACTTAATCTCTGTAAATTGATTGTAATAAAACTGCAACAAGACGTGATTTTTATAGATTTTAGAAATTTGAATTTTTTTCTCGTTTGGCAGTTGACGCGACGAAATGATTGATAGTTGATTGACAGATAGTCATGTCGTCTTCCTGTCTTTGCCAACATTTCAACTGAAATATATTTAGAGTTGTATTCGTTGGTATTAGTAGGATTCCATGCTTTATTTTTATAAGTCTTAAGTACATGCCATAAGGTTCAATTTGAAAATGGCATTTTTACTTATTTAACTTTGTATGGAAGTGTCGGGAGACTGTTTCTTTGCAAATAGAAATAAAACCAAAGATTAAAATAGTATTATTGACAATAATATATAAATGAATTATTTTTTTGTAAAATTAATATAATAATAAAACCGGAAACTATTACACATAATATTACCGGGATATTCCCACCCACTTTCTCACCACTGTGATTCCTGTTAGAGCCAGGATCTACAGCGGCATCCAGAATAGACAAGAGCTCAATCAGTGACGACTGGGTTAGATCCCGGGGGGGGCCTAGCCTTCTGTCTTGGATCCCACATAGTTATTAAACTAAAGACGGTATAGAAATAAGAAGAAAAAATATATATATGCGCTGCATTGCAATGCATACATAAGATTTTTTTTTTTTATTTCCCTAATCTAAATAGTGGGAGACAGCATTATTACAAACGAGGCACAAATTGCCTTTCGGGAGAGCACCACGGGTGAATGCGGAGGACTAAAACCTAGCGGGGCTGACGTTCTAACCTACTGCTAAGGGCCTGTCAGCTATTTATTATTTTTCCAATAATACTTACTGTTCAGTAAATCGTCTAAAAGCGCGGTAGTTCCTCAAGTTTTTGACAATAATATTAGTTATAATATTAGTTTCCAACCACAAACTGAGATAAAATGCAATAAATTAGTATTAGCCGAGCATGTAAGAACGCAACACGAATAATATTTTCTACAGCCCTAGGGTGCAAAAGAAACCAGATAGGACTTAAAACGAATGATTTTATTCTAATTTTCACAAACTAGGAGAGAGAATGGACCCGATGTTAGATGTCACATTACTCTAATTTCTACAATCTAACTATCCTAAAAGAGTATGGACCCGATGTGAGGTGTCACATAGCTCTTGTGTAAAACTAGAGAGCCGATCCGATGTTAGGACTCAACTGACGAAGCGGTAGAGTCTCATCATTCTCGTTGGCTCGGTCCGGTTTCCTATGGCAGGGTTTTCCGTGCTTACATAATTTCCTAGACCGAACTCGCTTACGAGCTCTGCCTATAGATGAATCTGTGTCAACGCTAGATTCATAAGTTACAGTGACGTAACTTTGTACATCAGGGACGGCTACAACGCCGTCTCCTCCCCCTGGATCCAAAGGATCCCCTATTGGGACCCCAGGACTTATATATTAAACTAGGGGATTCCCCGCGATTTCATTCGTGTAGTTTCTGTATGTCATAAAAACTATAGCACCCTCTATACTGCACTAAGTCCCACAGGAACGGGATAAAAAACATCCTATGTTATTCTCCTGGTTCTAAGCTGTGCACGCCCTCTACCTCAAAGTGCACCTCACTAACATCAGAGGCATACACTCTAATTTAGTGTCGGTCCACCACCACCTCGAAACCGACAAACCTTCTCTCCTGTTCCTTACGGAGACGCAGATAGGGTGTCCAACTGACACTGCGTACTTGCAGTACCCCGGGTACTCTCTAGAGCACAAGTTCCGGTCACGTGCTGGAGTGTGCCTTTATGTCAGGGACGACATCTGCTGTCTGCGTCTCCGTAATCTTGAGGACCCCAGACTGTCCGTCATGTGGGTGTTGGTGGACGCTGGTATAGATAAAACTATCTTTGCCTGCGTCTACCGCTCGCACTCCGGAGATCAGGAGGCGACCAGGCTCACAGAATACATCAGTGAGGCGGCTGATGCAGCTCAGCTAAGGAACCCCACAGCCCAGTTAGTGTTACTGGGGGACTTTAATTGCCATCACCAGGAATGGCTGTTCCCATCCCAGTGCACTGACCACGCTGGGAGAGAGATGCGCAAACTTGCCTTATCGCATAACCTCACCCAGTTGGTCCGAGAGGCTACTAGGGTGCCGGATGTTGATACGCGTACAGCCAATTGCTTGGACCTTCTGCTGACAACAGATCCAGACAGATACTCGGTTTCGGTATCTTCTCCATTAGGAAACTCCGACCATTGTCTGGTGAAATCTGTATCAGTGTACTACCCCCCCGATCCCAGCCCTAGAGGTACACGGCGGTTGTGGCGATACAAGTCAGCAGATTGGGATGAGATGCGGTCCTTTTTTGCATCTTATCCTTGGCAGCAGGTTTGTTTCTCCTCGGCTAACCCATCGGCATGCGCGGAGGCTTTGACGGGTGTTATGCGTCAGGGTATGGAATACTATATCCCGTATTCTGATGCAGCGCATGGCGTCAAGGCTCAACCCTGGTTTGGGCCCCAATGCTTGCGCGCTGAGGCGCTCAAACACGAGGCCTACTTGGCCTGGGTTGCTGCCCTTAATGCCCGGGCGTCGGACGTTAGCCTGAGGAAGAAAGCCTTCAACAAAGCTGCCAAGTCCTGCAAAAAGGTTATACAGAAGGCTCGCTTCGATCACATTGGCCGTATAGGCGCCAAACTGGCTTCGTACCCTGCGGGTAGTAAAGCATTTTGGTCGCTGAAAAGGCGGTCGAGGCGAACTTCTGCAACCCCTCACTGCCTCCACTGCTGACGGGTCACTTGCACACTCCGCCCAGGCCAAAGCAAATCTGCTTGCGTAATTATTTGTGGAATCTTCGCGTCTGGATGCTGGTAACGCGGTACCTCCAACTACGACTGGCTATGGAGTGACGGCTATGCCCGAAATCCGCATTCGCCAAAAAGAGGTACGTAAAGCGTTGAGCGATCTAGACGTGAATAAAGCCAGTGGCCCCGATGGTATTCCAGCTATTGTTCTGAGGACATGTGCGCCTAAATTGACTCCTGCCTTGACGCGCCTGTTTCGCCTCTCCTTGGAGGCCGGAAAATTACCAGACACTTGGAGGCTTGGCAATGTGCAACCTGTACCCAAAAAGGGTAGTCGTGCTGACCCTACCTGCTATCTCGGTCACCTCCACCCTCTGTAAGACGATGGAACGTGTACTGAATAGCAAGCTGCTGACGCATCTTGAAGCCAATGACCTCCTCTCTGACCGGCAATATGGCTTCCGCCGAAACCGGTCCACTGGGGACCTTCTTGCATGCGTCACACACATCTGGAGTGAGACCTTGGAGAAACACGGGGAAACTTTAGCTGTCTCCCTGTCGGTTTAGCCGTTCTTGAGTTATAAGTGGAGTAACTACCACGACTTTCTTTTATATAGACTAGTGGACGCCCCGCGATTTCATTCGCGTAGTTTAGTAGTACCTGCATCCCAAATTTCAAGTGTCTAACTTGGGCCGTTTAGATTTTTCATACAGAAGAATTTTCCCGTTTATTCCCGTTCCCGTGGAAATTTCGGGAATTCCTTTCTTAGTGCACCCCTATGATACCTAAGTTACGTCCGTACCAAATTTCAAGTGTCTACTTTTAGCCGTTTGGGCTGTGCGTTGATATGTCAGTCAGTCAGTTATTCAGTCAGCTTTTCCTTTTATATATTTAGAGTACCTGGACGACCGAGCTTCGCTCGAAGTAAAAACATCGATTATTTTCCTTCGATTTTTTCATAACCCCATCTCTAGTTACTTCAAAACCAAAACGTCCCCCGCACCATCCTACGTATAGCATAGTATTACTACTCGGCAATAGATGTCAGTAAGAGCCGTATTAACAATTTGAGCAATTTTTCATGCCCGAAAACACGGTTGGATAGATGTTTTCTAAAAATTAAACCTAGCTAGATCGATTTATCGCCCCCAAATCCCTCTACATACCAAATTTCATAAAAATCGGTGCAGCCGTTTCCGAGATTCCAATTATATATATATATACAAGAATTGCTCGTTTAAAGAGAAAGATATACAAAATACAAATAAAAACACTTACCAAATGATCAGTTAGTTTCTATACACAAAAGTCAAATTAAAAGAACTACATACAATAATAAATATACACAACTAATCCAATAAGTAATAAAAAGAATTACGCTGAACGAAAAAAACAACAGCCACGATCGAGATTTCCCGCGCTTTTCCCCTCAGTAAGTTGACAATCATTCAAATCATTAACAATATTTACTGATATGCTTTTGTTTTTGATACTGATGTACTTACTATCTACACATCTACACCACCAGCCGGAAAAAAATAAATGTACTCTGTGCTCGGGGATAAAACGATACCATTGAGGTATTGATACTTCTACTCGATACTGTATCGGTCGTCAGGTATCGATACTTACTTGGTATCGGTTGAAAAGTATCGATACTTACTCGTATCGAATGGGGACAGTAATGACAGTTCTCCGCCCGAAAATCTGTCAGAATAACGTCAAAAAAATTCCCATTGTTTTAGGATTTTTTTAAAGTGAACGTATAAAGATTTTAAAATTTACGAAAAGAAATTTACTTTTGTGACGTTCCCTAAAAATAATATTCATTAATCCAAATGTTGGCCTGTTAGGCGATTTCTTAAAGTAGTTGTTGTTGCGTCAGCTTTGGAAAACAGCCTTTTGCATGGTACAGAGGTACCTACTATGTTTAATTATGTAAAAATATTTGTACCTCTTTATATAACGCTGAGAACACGGGCTGTAAATTTTCCCATTCCTCCAATGGGTTAGATTTTTAAGCGCGGACTGGATTAGCCAAATAAATTGACACTAAAAATCGAAATCTTCGTTCGCTGTTTCGTCTTCAGACCCACTAATGTTTTTTTTTAATTTTTGTATTGCCTGTCCACACGCACGTCTTGAAAATTTTGGTTTTTGAATGTTGGATCTTGGCATATACTGATATGAGTACTTTTAACCGATACCTACTCGATACTTAATTTCAAAGTATCGATACTAAAAATACTTAGTATCAGAAAAAAGTATCGAGTAAGTACTTGTATTTACTCGTATCGTTTTATCCCTACGCTTTGCTTTCTTTCTGTGATCATTTCGTGTTGTATTGACAATACAGTATTGTGTCATCTCGGAGGTACCTATATCAAATATTTCTGTTACTTACTGAACATTTTTACTGAAGGTCTGCACTTACCATGCTAACTAACTTCATTTGCCAACAGGTGCATGCAGTATTTACCATCGTAATAAATGTCCAATGACGAAGAACATAACGTTTGTACCAATAATCAGTTATAAAATGTACCTATAGCTACCTACTTTTAATGTAGTCTCACTTGGTAACGATCTGTTCTTTTTAGCGGGGGGCTTCAATAATACCAAAAGGGAGAAAAAGTATACACAGCCATCGCCACTATTCTCCTTTTGCTAGTGACCCAGCTATGGTTAGGTATGGCTTGAGTAAAGAATCTAATCAAGAAGAAGATAGTGATGGACGTGATGAAGTGGATAATATCTTGAGGTAAATAAAATAAAATTAATGTATTCTATTGCTTGCAATCTATTTATGGATAGCCCTGCATTCCCAAATATAACAGGTAATCTGTTACCTTTTACTGGACAGTGCTCATACATATTATAGGTACATAATGTTGAGCACAATAACTAGACTGTGATTGAATGTTTGTAAGATGTAAAGAACAATCCATTAATCTAGTTTAGGTGTACTAACCCACCTTACAGTGCCCAACTGTGAAATAGTCACTTCAAACACCTACTAAATTCAAGTATGTGAAAACAATGCATTTTATTCATTTTAGACATAATGTAACATAACACAGAAAGCTCTGTTTGGCACTTGCCCCCTTTCTGCTTTTGCCCGCTAAGTGTGTACTCCATGTTATTTGTAGAGATTTGCTCCCTCTTAGGATTTCCTTAATATAAATTCGTACTTTTCCCCCTTTCGGAGATTGCCCCCTTTTTATTTATGTAAATAAATTATAACCAAGATTCCCATTGTTTATATTTCAAGGTCCTAACTATGGAAAGAGGAGGCTCTCAAATAACATGTAAAACCTTAGGTCCAATTTTTTTCACAAAAGTTGGAAATAACAAAAGGGGGCAAACTCCGAAAGGGTACAAAGTACAAACAAATATTAAGGATTTCCTTAAGGAGGGCTAATCTCTACAAATTACATGGCGTTCACTGTTAGTAGGCAAAGCAGAAAGTGGGCAAACAACAAACAGATCCACAGAAACATTTACTGCTTAAGATGTACACATTCAATCTCTAAATAGAAATAGTGTAATTTTTTTTCTCAAAACAACTATGATTTTTGAGTTGAGTTCCAGTTTTTTTATATGATTGAATGCAGTTTTTCTTGTTATTAAAATTGAGGATGGGGTTCGTAACAACAAATCATAATATGTTAGTTTCAGACTGTTCTATACTGACTGGTGTAAATGAACCACTATACAGGATACTTGCTGGAAAGGTCTAGAAAGATCAAGAAAAGTAACAAAAATTCTGGAAAGACAGCCAAAGCCTTGCTTTTTCTACACTACTTGCTACCATATTGCTTTTTTTTTTCAGTAAACCAGTAAGACACCTGAGTCCCTCGCCTATAAAGAAAAAATATAGGAGAAACTCTTCTAATGAAATCATATCTGAAGACTCCCAAAATTCTGAGTAAGTTAATTTATTATTTTTAACTTTTAAATTAAATTCTTATTGTATTTGTACAGAATTTATTGCTTGATTGGTGCAAGTAAACTAACTAACAAGTATCTATTAATATCAAGAGTATAGCAAAATGTTGTAATTAATTATATTACGCCCAAGAAAGTGGTCCGTCAGTTTTGATGTCACTGTATGTGTCTCTAGTTAGGGTACAGTCACCAAAAACAACTAGACTGCAATAGACTTGCAATCCTAAACTGGTGTTTAGAACAAAACCAGACAACAATATGACAAACATACAGGAATTAACCTTTTAACCGCCATTGTCTTATATATCGGTCACATAAGACCAGTAATTTTGATGTCTATAGTATTCAAAACAGAATTCAAAATCACTAGAACAAAAACTGTAATTGGGCGATTAAAAGGTTAGAGTAAGGAAAAAATGTCTGTCCCTTACTGTGCATCAGGGCAAATCTGGATCCAAACTGTCAAGTTAGTAGTAAAAGTGATAGTTTGGATTCTAAAGTACTTTATTATCCATACATTTTGGTGGGAAAGAGATAGCCTGAAGGTGGTACACGGCTTGCAAGTCTAGTTGAGTTTGGTCTGAGTTCCAATACGTTCATAGTTATTTTACCTCTGGCTGTTATAGCCAGAAGAGAAGCCAAAGCTGGCATATATAATGACGTCTTTCAAAGGTAAAATAACTGAATGGCACAGTGTGAAATTATTTTCGAACACGTATATTTCGACTACATTTTATCGTATTAAAGGATCTATTGAAACTCTCCCGATTTTATTTATCTTGGTTTCGAAATATTTAGAAAATTAACAAAATTCCATAGAATACAATAACCATTCAATAATCTAAATTTTCAAAAATCTAAAATTTTAAGGTGAGATTTGATTATTGTTTGAGAAAAGAATGTTTATTGCATGATTCTTTGCATGCTCGCATTTTTTCGTTGCATCACTACTTTTGAGTATCCAAATCTTCTTATAAAAAATCAGACGCTAAAAGAAAAGGATTTCAAAATTGAGATGTTCTTATAATTCGTTTAGTTTGCAAGCAAAAGTTAAGTATTTTGAACTTTATCTTCTATGAAGGATGTTATGTGGGATTGGGAAAAGGGCGCGCCCCCCTTATAAAAATGCCAATACCCAATTCCTATACATTTCATTCTATACACAACTTTGCTACCTGAAGAAATAATAATAATAAGTACATGATCAATTAGATTATTATAGGAATAATTCTACGAGAACAAACGCTTAAATACCATTAGCAAAATTTTAAACTCCTTTAAAACTAAAATAGAAATCAATAATCTCATAGAAACCAAAGAAAAACTAAGAAACGTCATTCGAGATTCCGTTTGATGAACAGTTGATTCTTTTGCATTGAAAGATATACTGTTTTAGAATATGGCTGTGCTAAAATAAAATGCGACCGGCATTGTTACTGTAATTTTTTACTCAAATTACAAGCATTTTATTATTTCGTATTTTTATCAAGTTTCATTGCAAATTACATTACTGAAGAGGGAGTTTTTTTCTAGATATTTATATTAATCCTTACTACTAATAGCGTACATTAAATAGGCCGAAAATACGGGCAAATTTCACACTGTCAATGGTTGTATAGTTATATATAGGTAGACCAGATTCTTGTCCAACTTAAAACTTACTTAAAACATTTTATTTTCATTAATCATACTTATTGGAAACATTGCTACTTTTAGAATATTGACAGGGAATTAGCAATACCTTATGTTGGAAATAACATATTTACCACAACAGAATAATATGGGCTCTATTTTCTAGCTCACAATAAAGTTGACACTGGAAAAATCTTGCGTTATGTAAACTATAATGGTATTCTATACATAGAAAATCATGGTGGATAAATTTGCTATCAGTATGTACCAGAAAATAGAGCTGTCTAAATATATATTTAAAATATTGTTAAAAAAATTAAACTTTCAAATGTACAGAGGTATTGTTAGGTCACTGTTGTTGTATAATGGATCCCGTACATGTTTCCGAATGTGAATTGACCTCAGAATGGAATTCTTAAACACGTTATTCATTTATTGTTTTGTCGAATGAATTCACGAAGAACATGGCAACTGTGTTAACACTATTAACACAGTTGCCATGTTCTTTGTAATTCCTAACACAGATACGATTTTCATTCCTGGAGACATAAGTTTACGAGTTGTGACGTTCACTTTTTAGGAGTCTTAACGCCTATTTTTTATATAGCGTGCTAGGCAATGTCGACAATGGTACCGCCACCGTACGTCATCGTAAGCAGGCGCATTGTGGCCTCAACCTGGAAGTGGAGGTGGTTCGCGAAGCGCGGCTGAGACACCTGTGGATATAGCGGTTCTGGTTGCTCCGAGAACACTGTCAATAAAGTGCCAGTGGTCACCGTGGGGTTTTAGTGAGAGTCCCATATAACCCCGCTGTTGTCATCGCCAACAGTGGGGAACATAACAGATTTCTCGGCAATAAAAAAGGGTGTCTTATGGTCATAGGTAGATTCAGAAATCTGCAGTAAAACTAAATTGAATTCATTCGAACCTAACTATAAATGGATAATGTGTTCAAGGATCCCATTCTGCGGTCAATTGATATTTGGAAACATGAACGAGACTCGCAAAATGAATATTATGTACTTAATATATTATTAGTATTGTTCATTGCTGTAACAAAATTTCTTACCATCTCATTTCTAACACAAAATCATTCTGTATAGTATCATTTCGAGCATAGCACAGTTCACCCGAGTATTTATGATCGAAAATGAAAATATACATATCAGTAGCAGATTTATTTTACTATGTTCACATACCATTTTACAACAACATCTTTCATATTCTAGCTTTTTATACTTAAAATATTTTTTGGGTTAATACATTAAATGATGTAAACATATTATTTCTAATAATTTGGTGTTTGGCAAAATTATCATTACCATTCACTTTGGTAAGGTGATAAGTAGATATTACTGTTGCCTCATTGATTCACCAACTCGGTGAGTGTACCAGAAAATCCACTACATTGTTTGTGAATGGCAAACTCAAAATGTAAAACGAATTTCTTCATTTTATTAATAAACATGTTGGTATTCCATATTATTTAATGAATACAGTAAATATTGTTCAAAATACTGTTCACAAGCAGAGATTACTAATACATAATTAAATTCAAAATTACTACCCTTGTTCAAAATTTTACAAAAATCATTACATAATCCTGTGCTATTGCTTTGTCACTAGCAAACAAAAAAATGAGTTGGTAACTTTGTTTCAGCAATCTGCCGTGATTTCTAAAAGGGCAGTTTTCTGACATCACCGGTTGGGTTATTTAGCTGTATGAGATCAGGAGAAAAAGGCACGTGTTCCTATTTAATCGGATTTGTCCTATT
>SJJU01000172.1:0-17614 GCA_012932125.1 Conopomorpha cramerella
GTGAGTCACATATGTATGTCCATATTAAATTCGAAGGCCAAAGCGTCAGACGGCCAAAATCTTCTCAATAATATACAATAAAGTCCAAGTCACTGCCTCAGTAGCTGACTTAAAATCGCCCACTTGCACAAACGATGCAGACAAACATGAATCACACGAAAAGGATTTAAAATAGAAAATCAGTGGAGGTGAACAAAAAATTACTTCAATAAAACGAAATCATGGACCGAAACAGGCGGCGCGGCGCAGTCTCGGCTGCGAATTTGTTACAGTTTACAGTTCACCATGACTTTGAAGTGTACCCATATAAAGAAAAGGATTGTTCATACAAACTACTTATATCGATGGAATATCATGGCTGACCCGAGTCGTAATATGCTGCCGGTTGTTCAGCGTGTAATTTTGTCTTCGCCAGTTGAAAGGACTTACTAACTTGAGGAATAATCCTATTGGCAAATATTTATAGACACATTGTCAGAGGACTCGGATGACTGCCCATACACAATGTAGTATCAAGATATTAGCATTTTGCCAAAGAAATATCCTTACATACTTTGTATGAGCAATATTTCATGGAAAAATAGCACTAGGCCGTTGGCACGACTAAAGAGCTACAACAATAATGCCAAAATATTATGTAAAAACATTCTTAAATGATATACCCTTTTTGTAACTGTATAAAGGAAGTCACATCTTTGCCGTCGAGCTATATCTTTTTCAGTGAATTGATATCAACGGATTTACCGCGTTCTATAGGAGATATAGGTACTTTGTATTTTTCGAACCAGTACCTGTGTTTATTGTTGTTGTTTAGTGGTCGGCTTTTTCGAGTTCGGATTTGATGATTGTGGGTTCGATTCGAGCTTATCTTATCAATACATATTTGTATATACATTTCAGAGCTCATCATCATTCAAGCCGTTTTCGGTTGCGGGGAACTTTGCATGTTCCGACTGAATACTATTCTTATATTAATTTTACTACAGAATTCGACCGGTGTGAAGTTAGCAGCCAAAGTTATCTGCCAATATAATATACTACCAAATTAAACAGTCGTTTTTTTTATATAAGCAAATCAGTCAATTAATCAGTAAATAAAACCTCATTTTATAAAAATATAGAAAGGTAGATAACTAAATAAACTCTAAAAGGTATCAGCAGCGACGTACAGTCACGAATATTTTTTTTACAATTCTTTGTACACTTTACAGAGTGTGTGTGCGACTGTGCCGCTAGCACTATTTCTGCCATATTTTCACCTATAGGGGCTTGTAGGTGCACTAATAGGCTATCGAATGAGACCTAACTCATCACCATATCTAGGGGACTAGGGGTTGGTAGAACCCAGCAGCCCATTTTAGTCGGACATTTTTAAATGAAACTGTTGGAAACCAGTGGACGTCAAGGGGTCTAGGAGTAATCCTGCCACATTTTCACCCATATGGGCTTGTAGGTACCCTAATAGGCTATCGAATGAGACCTAACTCATCACCATATCTAGGGGACTAGAGGGTGGTAGAACCCAGCAGCCCATTTTTTTGGTAATTTTTCTATGAAACTGTTGGAAACCAGTGGACGTAATGGGATCTAGGAGTAATCCTGCTACATTTTCACCCATATGGGCTTGTAGGTGCACTAATAGGCTATCGAATAAGACCTAACTCATCACCATATCTAGGGGACTAGGGGGTGGTAGAACCCAGCAGCCCATTTTTTTTGGTAATTTTTCTATGAAACTGTTGGAAACCAGTGGACGTAAAGGGGTATAGGAGTAATCCTGCCACATTTTTACCAGTATGGGCTTGTAGGTACACTAATAGGCTATCGAATGAGACCTAACTCATCACCATATCTAGGGGACTAGGGTGTGGTAGAACCCAGCAGCCCATTTTTTTTGGTAATTTTTCTATGAAACTGTTGGAAACCAGTGGACGCCAAGGGGTCTAGGAGTAATCCTGCCACATTTTCACCCAAATGGGCTTGTAGGTACATTAATAGGCTATCGATTGAGACCTAACTCATCACCATATCTAGGGGACTAGGGGGTGGTAGAACCCAGCAGCCTATTTTTTTTGGTAATTTTTCTATGAAACTGTTGAAAACCAGTGGACGTCAGGGGGTCTAGGAGTAATCCTGCCACATTTTCACCCATATGGGCTTGTAGGTAAACTAATAGGCTATCGAATGAGACCTAACTCATCACCATATCTAGGGGACTAGGGGGTGGTAGAACCCAGCAGCCCATTTTTTTTGGTAATTTTTCTATGAAACTTTTGGAAACCAGTGGACGTAAAGGGGTCTAGGAGTAATCCTGCCACATTTTCACCCATATGGGCTTGTAGGTACACTAATAGGCTATCGAATGAGACTATGCTTATACTGCGGGATGGGAGATACCAAAAATCTAAAAGATATAAAATGCCCCAGATGCCATCGTCTGCAACATGAGGGTTGCAGATTTAAAAAAAAATTCTCTATTAGAAAAACACAACAAACAGACTTTTGCGGACTGTGTACAAAATAAGAAGCAAAAAATTATCAATTAAATGGCGTTGGAACCCCAAGGCTCTAAGATTAATTACTGAATCTGAATTTCTGGTGACCTGTGTCGACCATAGCTAGTGGCCAACTACCGAACAAAAGCATAAGCTACGTGGTGTCGCCGAATAGAATAAAAATGTACACCACCCCACCCAACCCTCGCCCAACTTTTTACATAGTGGGGTTCGTATTACGCGACCGAGGGAACTCTCCGGAGGACGGACAGCTATGGTAGATATAGTGATGAGTTAGGTCTCATTCGATAGCCTATTAGTGTACCTACAAGCCCATATGGGTGAAAATGTGGCAGTCTTACTCCTAGACCCCTTTACGTCAACTGGTTTCCAACAGTTTCATAGAAAAATGTCCGACTAAAATGGGCTGCTGGGTTCTACCACCCCCTAGTCCCCTAGATATGGTGATGAGTTAGGTCTCATTCGATAGCCTATTAGTGTACCTACAAGCCCATATGGGTGAAAATGTGGCAGTCTTACTCCTAGACCCCTTTACGTCAACTGGTTTCCAACAGTTTCATAGAAAAATGTCCGACTAAAATGGGCTGCTGGGTTCTACCACCCCCTAGTCCCCTAGATGTGATGATGAGTTAGGTCTCACTCGATAGCCTATTAGTGTACCTACAAGCCCATATGGATGTAAATGTGGCAGGATTACTCCTAGACCCCTTGGCGTCCACTGGTTTCCAACAGTTTCATAGAAAAATTACCAAAAAAAAATGGGCTGCTGGGTTCTACCACCCTCTAGTCCCCTAGATATGGTGATGAGTTAGGTCTTATTCGATAGGCTACTAGTGTACCTACAAGCCCATATGGGTGAAAATGTGGCAGTCTTACTCCTAGACCCCTTTACGTCCACTGGTTTCCAACAGTTTCAAAGAAAAATTACCAAAAAAAATGGGCTGCTGGGTTCTACCACCCTCTAGTCCTCTAGATATGGTGATGAGTTAGGCCTCATTCGATAGCCTATTGGTGTACCTACAAGCCCATATGGGTGAAAATGTGGCAGTCTTACTCCTAGACCCCTTTACGTCCACTGGTTTCCAACAGTTTCATAGAAAAATTACCAAAAAATATGGGCTGCTGGGTTCTACCACCCCCTAGTCCCCTAGATATGGTGATGAGTTAGGTCTCATTCGATAGCCTATTAGTGTATCTACAAGCCCATATTGGTGAAAATGTGGCAGTCTTACTCCTAGACCCCCTTACGTCCACTGGTTTCCAACAGTTTCATAGAAAAATTACCAAAAAAATGGGCTGCTGGGTTCTACCACCCCCTAGTCCCCTAGATATGGTGATGAATTAGGTCTCATTCGATAGCCTATTAGTGTACCTACAAGCCCATATGGGTGAAAATGTGGCAGGATTACTCCTAGACCCCTTGACGTCCACTGGTTTCCTACAGTTTAATAGAGAAATGTCCGACTAAAATGGGCTGCTGGGTTCTACCACCCCCTAGTCCCCTAGATATGGCGATGAGTTAGTTCTCATTCGATAGCCTATTAGTGTACCTACAAGCCCATATGGGTGAAAATGTGGCAGGATTACTCCTAGACCCCTTGACGTCCACTGGTTTTCAACAGTTTCATAGAAAAATTACCAAAAAAAATAGGCTGCTGGGTTCTCCCACCCCCTAGTCCCCTAGATATGGTGATGAGTTAGGTCTCATTCGATAGCCTATTAGAGTACCTACAAGCCCATATGGGTAAAAATGTGGCAGGATTACTCCTAGACCCCTTGGCGTCCACTGGTTTCCAACAGTTTCATAGAAAAATTACCAAAAAAAATGGGCTGCTGGGTTCTACTACACCGTAGTCCCCTAGATATGGTGATGAGTTAGGTCTCATTCGATAGCCTATTAGTGCACCTACAAGACCATATGGGCGAAAATGTGGCAGGATTACTCCTAGACCCCTTGACGTCCACTGGTTTCCTACAGTTTCATAGAAAAATTACCAAAAAAAATGGGCTGCTGGGTTCTACCACCCCCTAGTCCCCTAGATATGGTAATGAGTTAGGTCTCATTCGATAGCCTATTAGTTTACCTACAAGCCCATATGGGTGAAAATGTGGCAGGATTACTCCTAGACCCCTTTACGTCCACTGGTTTCCAACAGTTTCATAGAAAAATTTCCGACTAAAATGGGCTGCTGGGTTCTACCACCCCCTAGTCCCCTAGATATGGTGATGAATTAGGTCTCATTCGATAGCCTATTAGTGTACCTACAAGCCCATATGGGTGAAAATGTGGCAGTCTTACTCCTAGACCCCTTTACGTCAACTGGTTTCCAACAGTTTCATAGAAAAATGTCCGACTAAAATGGGCTGCTGGGTTCTACCACCCCCTAGTCCCCTAGATGTGATGATGAGTTAGGTCTCACTCGATAGCCTATTAGTGTACCTACAAGCCCATATGGATGTAAATGTGGCAGGATTACTCCTAGACCCCTTGGCGTCCACTGGTTTCCAACAGTTTCATAGAAAAATTACCAAAAAAAAATGGGCTGCTGGGTTCTACCACCCTCTAGTCCCCTAGATATGGTGATGAGTTAGGTCTTATTCGATAGGCTACTAGTGTACCTACAAGCCCATATGGGTGAAAATGTGGCAGTCTTACTCCTAGACCCCTTTACGTCCACTGGTTTCCAACAGTTTCAAAGAAAAATTACCAAAAAAAATGGGCTGCTGGGTTCTACCACCCTCTAGTCCTCTAGATATGGTGATGAGTTAGGCCTCATTCGATAGCCTATTGGTGTACCTACAAGCCCATATGGGTGAAAATGTGGCAGTCTTACTCCTAGACCCCTTTACGTCCACTGGTTTCCAACGGTTTCATAGAAAAATTACCAAAAAAAATGGGCTGCTGGGTTCTACCACCCCCTAGTCCCCTTGATATGGTGATGAGTTAGGTCTTATTCGATAGCCTATTAGTGCACCTACAAGCCCATATGGGTGAAAATGTAGCAGGATTACTCCTAGATCCCATTACGTCCACTGGTTTCCAACAGTTTCATAGAAAAATTACCAAAAAAAATGGGCTGCTGGGTTCTACCACCCCCTAGTCCCCTAGATATGGTGATGAGTAAGGTCTCATTCGATAGCCTATTAGTGTACCTACAAGCCCATATGGGTGAAAATGTGGCAGGATTACTCCTAGACCCCTTGGCGTCCACTGGTTTCCTACAGTTTCATAGAAAAATTACCAAAAAAAATGGGCTGCTGGGTTGTACCACCCCCTAGTCCCCTAGATATGGTGATGAGTTAGGTCTCATTCAATAGCCTATTAGTGCACCTACAAGCCCATATGGGTGAAAATGTGGCAGGATTACTACTAGGCCCCTTGGCGTCCACTGGTTTCCTACTGTTTAATAGAAAAATGTCCGACTAAAATGGGCTGCTGGGTTTTACCACCCCCTAGTCCCCTAGATATGGTAATGAGTTAGGTCTCATTCGATAGCCTATTAATGCACCTACAAGCCCCTATAGGTGAAAATATGGCAGAAATAGTGGTAACGGCACAGTCTCACACACATTCTTTAAAGTGTACAAAGAATTGTAAAAAAAATATTCGTGACTGTACGTCGCTGCTGATACCTTTTAGAGTTTATTTAGTTACCTACCTTTCTATATTTTTATAAAATGAGGTTTTATTTACTGATTAATTGACTGATTTGCTTATATAAAAAAACGACTGTTTAATTTGGTAGTATTATATTGGCAGATAACTTTGGCTGCTAACTTCACACCGTACACCCTACAAGGTATATTGCATCTGTAACGCCGAATGTTTTCTTCGACTTCTACCGGAGTTCACAGTGCTGTAGGGTGCACCTAATATAAAAACCGAGTCTCATAATTTTATACACAAGGTACTATTTTTTTCAGTTTTTCGCATCTCGCATAAGTGGTCTTGAGTAATTCGTTCGCTTTGTTCCATATTATTAAGTCCAGTTAAATGTGATTTTCTACAATTTGTTTTATTATTAAAATTTCATTCTGTGATACTTTTATTGTAAAAGTCGACGCTGATTTGTATTAAACAATCAGTTGAATTTCTACCTGACAAAGATGACTTTTCGCCGTTCTTCTGGTTCTTTACGAAGATACTTGATTTTATACATTACATACATACCTACATGTGCACATTATGTACCTACGTGTGTATTATGGATACAAATTTCCATACTCGCTGGTGCTAAATCATAGAGCAAGTACCTTGATAATTGAATTTCCATATTAAGTACTTAGTGCATCGGTGGGTAAATACGAAAGGCGAAACCGTGCTCCGGCGTGCCTACAGCAGACGAGCTTTCGATAGATGCATAGTTATAATGAAATTTTGAATTATAAATGTAAATATAATTTAAATTTTAGATAGGAATAGGGAACAATAAAGTATTAATTAAATACTGTGGGGACGACAGTTACAAAGTGTCCCCGTGTTCTATTGACGAATTGTCCTGTAAAATGCCCGTGAAATGCACATACAATGTGCTTGTTTAAACAAACGGTAAAAGCTAACTAAAAGCGCGGTACATTTACCGTCATTTACCGAGTACATTTACCGGGTTTCGTATGCACATTGTGAGTGTTAAGCGGATTCATTATTGAAGTGTTACGAGTATTTGTAGGTACATAGAGTGAAGGGCAAACATTGTTGTACATGATTTATTTTTTTAAAAGCTTATGTTTGATTTTATTTCTGCTCAAATGTTACAACACATTCTTTGAAGCAGACTGAATTAAACTGATTTTTTGCACAAATACACGATGAGCTTTCATGAAAATGTATGGTTGCTGTGTGACGTTTTTATAAATCCAACATGGCGGCACTTGCAAGATGGCGGAGTAATTATTTTATATTATGGGGTGCATTACAAGATGTGTATCTAATTAAATAAAGTATCAAGTCTAAATTTAGTAAGTATCTTGCCAGATTTTTAGCCGATTTAAATTAAAATGTTGATTACTTTTGTTTTATTATTTGATTAGACTGAGGCTAATTTTCAC
Organism: Conopomorpha cramerella; assembly: GCA_012932125.1. NCBI lineage: Eukaryota > Metazoa > Arthropoda > Insecta > Lepidoptera > Gracillariidae > Conopomorpha > Conopomorpha cramerella. Next base: position 7,566 of record SJJU01000172.1, read on the forward strand.
ATAGGCTAAATGGTCAGGTAAGATTTGATGAAAACATTCGCATATTCAGATTATCACACTACCTTCAAAATTGCCAGGCTACAGGCTAACAACAGTGTGTACTGCCTTTTCATCGGTTTCCTGGAACTGATCAGGGAACCCGGAACAATGGGGAGAATACTAGTTGGGGGTGGTAGGTAGAACGTACTGACCTGTACCATGCAATTGTTTCTGTAAACAACGCTCTGCACAGTATACGTATATGTTTCTCAGAAACACTAAATATTGGAATATTCTGAATGACAATTTTAATTGTAGATTTCGGATGTTTATTGAAATTTCTGAATGCATGCCCACACTAGTTCTGCTCCGCGTTTCCGTGGGAATTTCGGGATAAATTACAGCCTATATGAGAATGTATTAGTTAAGTTCGAGTATGATTCATTCAATAACCGAAGCTGCCCCCTAGCAAAGCGCGTCAAGAAAGACACAACATAGAGAAAATACGTGCTGTGATTGGCTGTTATGTCACACATCGTGCGACTCAGCTAGTTTCAACCAATCGCAGTGCTTGGTATGTCTTGTCATGTCTTTCTTGACGCGCTTTGCTAGAGGGGCTGGGCGAGATAGGTTATAGTGGCTCAGGCTCAAGTCGTCCCGGGGGCCCCGGCAATGAAAACCCCGTGCGAGCCGTCGCCGTGGGGTTTAGTGGGTGCTATTCTCACAGAACCCCATAGATATCTCCGCCAGTGAGGGGGTATCCAAAACGGATTTCCCTACGATAGAAATAAAGGTTATAATAACGGATAAGCCGACTATACGTTACCATAAAAGGCTCAATTTTTAATGAAACGCGCACAGATATTTTAACTCAATATTGTTCACCGGGTATATATGTAAATGTAAAATGAGTCTACTCGTGACCACGATACATGCAACTGCGTCGAAGCGTCGAGTAAAATAACAAAGGTAAGCTCGAGCTTGTGTCTGATTATATTCGCGCCTATATACCCGGTGAACAATATTGAGTAAAAAGCTCGCCTAAATACGCATAATCCAGACCCAGAATACATACAGACAGTAGACAAATCATTTTTAACCTTGAGAGGCCATAGCTTTTTTAATAAAGTACAAAAACACCGTATTCCTGTGTTTTCTAAGAAATGTAATAGTTTTTTTTAACAAGACAAGGGCAATCCAAAAAGGTTGCAAAGAAAAAAACGACGTCTACTAATAAATTAGTTTAAAATTCTTCGGAACGATTTCAAAGAACATAATACCTAACTGTTGTGAGCTGGTATGAACAACACTGCCAATTTAAGTTGAACCCACGAACGAAGTAACTCTACAAATGATTAAATGATAACAATGGCGCCAGATTGAACTATAGATTCCTTACTATTATAAAAAAAGGAAATGACGACAAAATACTAAATTCAAGGAACATCAGGATTGTACGGGGGTATTTTTTAACTTGGATGGTTAATTTAAAGAACCAGTACAAACATGCAAAATTTGCACCCGATGCAAAATTTTCTATGAAGCTATTGGAAACCAGTAGGTAGATGTACAGATTTTACCGTTTAGTTGTAACCTGGCTCAAAGTCCCCATTTGATATTAGTATTGCAGGCTTGTTTGTTCCGTCGTCGGTCCATTCAGCTATTGCAATTATGTTCGATCGAAATTGAATGTCTGTAGTAATCTAGTACATGGCTGGTTTTGTTACAACCAAATGCAATATAGTGTACGCGAAAGCCTCAGTGTACACCAGTTGTTCCTTTGTAACTTTAGGAGGTACCTGCAGAGTTAAGGTAAAAAATTAAAAATTATAGTTAGCAATTAAGCCTTGTAATAAGGTTCAAAATATGTTGGCTACGACTATTTTGGTCAACACGACGATATCGCGAGATTCGGGACTCATCGCCGACGCATAGTATCTGTGTACATCTCAGTTCTTATTGAGGAGATTTCAATCAAAGATTAGATCTGATGGCGGTCGGTCGGCGGCAAAGAACAGCGAATACGCTGTGCGGATAGAAGCGACACTTTTACGTGACAAGTGAGAAATTTGTTTAATATGTAACTTTTATTCGTCAAATATAAGGGACGTAAAATATATGAAATATAGTTTAGTACTAGCCTATGTACTTACATACTAAAATCGATTTACAAATTGTTTTATTGTTGACGAGCGAAATATCTTACAACAGGTATTTGTATTAAACCCATTCTTAACACGTTGTTAAGGATGGGTTTAACTAAAATATAGGTCACATTCCTGGTGATATTTAGTGACAAAGCCTACATTAATTTTAGCGGTGCTTGTCCATATTATGTAATATGTTCGTTTCTGGTGATTTGTGTAATAAACTTTCGGGTTAACCTACTTATGGACCCGAAAGACGTTGTCTTGTCTTAACTATTAATATGAATTAAAAATTATTATAACCTCCAGGGTGGCCTGTGTCCAGCTGTGGATGTCATTTTTTTTTCTTTCATAAGAACCTTCTGCTGTCTTTAATAAGCACATTAGCGAAAATAATTACTAAAATCGGTCCAGCCGTTCCGGAGCGGCTTGCTCCGGAACGCTTACCAACACATTCTGCAATTAATTTTTTTTTATATTATTAGATTATTTTGCATAGCTCTCCTTCGATTACTCGGGGCTTCCGTACTCGGGATAAGCGCTAGTGCTGAGTATCAATGGTAAGATAGCCTCTATATACATTATAAACTGTCTATTCTAACATCATAACATAGACTTTGACGATATTTTTTTTTGTGCGTCTCGAATCGTTGAGATGCCATTTTTTGTCGATGTCATTAGGCATTGTAGCCGATTTAATTGTGGAGAAACGGACTTATCATATTTTACATTAATAAATATAACTTGGCCCGGTATTAGGGTAGGAAATGTAGTGGGAGTGTCGTTCATCTTAAGTTTCTTCGTACGACTGTTGTACAGTACCGTTTTGCGATGCAATGAATGTATATTTCGAATCTTGATTCGATCTAAAATTCTTCAATACAGACCACCGATGCTCCATAAAATGTACATTGCTATTCGTCATCGGAAACATTTGCGGTTTTATTTCTATGTTTTTAAGTACTTCTTATGCCAAATTGTGGATTTATCGATTTATATTATATATTGGTATGGCTGGATGCGAGAAGCCGAAAACAGATCACAGTGGCGTGCAATTGGAGAGGCCTATGTCCAGCAGTGGACAAGTATGGGCTGATGATGATGATGATGATGATTGGTATATCAATAAGCTTTAGAGATGTCTGATTTTGAATACTAAGTACCAGTGGCGTGCACACCATATAGGCTAAAAGGCACTGCCTACCTTAGTATTTTGGCTATTCGACTTAATAATAGAGTTATTGCTAGATCTTTTTTTGTTGTACTCACGACATAGACTAACGAAGGTCCTGTGTTTTGCAGGCGAGTAGATAGGTAGGTCCGATAGTAGATCGTTAAGACAAGTTAGCTATACCTACATACATAAGTGTCAATGCTTGGGGATTACTGCCTACCTTCACGTAAAAGTCAGTTCACGCCACTGGTAAGTACTTAGACTAAATAGAATAATCATGGGACATAAACTTGTGATATATCTCATTTACTGCATCAACGCAACATCTCAAAATGTGACACTGTTGAAATAACATTCTTAATACTATAACTAAGGATTCTTTTCACAATAACAAAATATTGTGAAATATCGCGTTTTGCAGTAAATTATGTATTAACACTGTCGAGTTAATACATATTACAAGTTTATATCCCACACTTTCGAGTCCACTCAATAGACACAATTAATTATTTAATTTTGTATATATATATTAATTCTCGGATGTGCTAAATTGTGCTGCTTGATAATTATATGTATTTATTAAAACTGTCTCTGTGTTTTAGCGCAAATCCAGCTCAAATAAAAAAATATCAACTGTACTGGGTGTAAAAGGGCCCCGAGCAAAATGGTCTTTGAAACGTTGTTGGGCTCACCAAAGTGAACAACTTTTACGGAAAAAGAAATTGCAGTCCCCGTACAAAATGTCATCTTCCGAAGCATAAAATTGTCTATAATTGTTTAAAGATGAAAAAAAATTTTCCCGCCATTGTCGCCATAGTTTAACAGTAACAACGTTTCTAAGACCATTGCTCGGGGTCCTTTTACACGAAGTACAGTTGATATATTTTTATTTGCGCTGGATTTGCGCTAAAACACACAGACAGTTTTAAAAATATGTAATATTTATTTTTGTAGATACCATAACTCATATATTAATATTTTTCCTCAACATCCCACTTGTAGGTAGGTACTTCCCGCGTCTGTGATCTACATCTGTGTTCGTCCTAACAAATGGGTTGGGGCAGAAATCGTCATATAAACCCCAACAATAGCTCCCCGGTCTGCTGAATATAAATACAGGCATCGGGGAGGGCCGAGCCCTGAAACCAAACAAAAAGGAAAGTTAATCACGGGCCTCCGCCTACCCCTCAATCTTTCAGTAGACAATAGATAGAAGCCTGTGACGCTCCGATGTGAGAGGGGGTAGAAAGACATGTTGGACGTTCCGATAATAGGGTATTGTAAGTAACTTGTACGATTTGCTTAATAGTCAAGTTTCTATAACTTCGTGACTTGGGTCTAAAACTGTTAAAAAAGAATCTAAATATAATATAATTTAGTAGAATATGTTTTTTTCTGCGATACTCTACCGTACCTTAAAATATATCTCAACCACAACTCTCTAGAAAATCGGTATTTCTTTCTTTTTACCTTCTTCCGTGAATAAATAACAAACATTTACACACTGACATGTCCCAAAGTTTCACATCTATATATATAAAAAACTTCTTCTTTTATTATATAAAAATGAATTGACGTTCGTTACTCTCGCCAAAACTCTAGAACGGCTGGACCGATTTGGCCTATTTTGGTCTTGAATTACACGTGGAAGTCCAGGAAGGTTTAAAATGTTTCTTCCAATACACGGGGTACAAAGACGACTTTCATTGGTAAAACAAATGTGTGCCAAAACAACTAGTTGAGGATGTACATAATTATTCACTTTTGTAAATTTCGTCGGCAAAATCGAAAGCTGTGAAAACTTGAAGCGGAGTTTTCTGATACGCAGTCGCTCTCTTGAGTGATTTGTAGTTCTTTGCCATCTACCCCCCATTCTCATTATGCTAATGCGTGTACAGTGAACACTGTGTTATGTTTTTGCACACTTTTCTGATCTGGGATGTAAATCAAAAGCATCAGCTGAGGTTTATTCTGCTATGCTAGCAGTGGCGTGCACTGGCTTTTATGACAAGGTAGGCAGTAATACTCAAGGATTGATTCTTATGCATAGGTAACTTCTCTTTACCAAATATACGTACCTACCTACCTAGATAGGTAGGTACCGTAGAGTAGATACTCACCCACAAAACACAGGACCTTCAATAACTCTATTATTAGGTCGGGTAGCCAAAATACAAAGGTAGGCAGTGTCTTTTTGCCAATATGGTGTGCACGCCACTGGTATATAGCAACTTGTAACATAAGGCCCATATTGACCTATTGTGCTAAATGTGTTCCACGTGTCCACGTGATCCTATGATTACGTCCCCATCATGTCATTCGGTATTGCACACGTGAGTTTATATATTTATATACTACTTTGAAATGAAGGTGTAACAGATTAATTATTTGAACTTAATTATTTGTTTAATTATTAAATATTGAATTTATGGTTATTTATTAATTTATAAGTTTTAATAGAGTGTTTAAAGTTCTTTAATGTGACAGTGAATGTGCAATATATACAATATATATAATAGTAGGTAAAAATATTGTTCCTAATTAATATTATATAATTACGGTAAGAGTAAATTGCAATGCCCTTGCATGGCGCATGTAATGGGTTTTTTTACATTATGTACCATGTTTATGTACCACATGCAAGGAAATAAATCATTATTATTATTATCTTGTACGTATATATAAAAAAACAATACCACTTTTCGTTGTCACGGTATAACTCCGGAACGGGTGAACCGATTTCGCTGATTCTTCCATTGCTGTGCTTATTAATGATAGGAGAAGGTTCTTATGAAAGAAAAAAATGACATCCACTGCTGGGCACAGGCCACCCTGGAGGTTGTTAGGTTAAGACGACGACTGTCGAGTCCACTAGTTTATTATAAATAATAGGGATATTCTCTCATCATGGATTAGGAAAGCATCTATCATTGTTAACCATATAGGGGTCTAAGTCTATGTAATCGTAGCGGTAAACGATGGACATTGCTGATTTCGTTACTTTCATTACAATGTCGTCCTTAGTAAAACAGCGATGCACATGGTTTTCCGCTACGATGCTAGAGCAATGCAACTACGAGTTTGTAGTACTTGGGCCCCTGATCCAATCATTTTTTTCCATATAAGCTGTAGTGTTGCTCATTTAAAAAAATCCTAAGATTTCAAATTCCAGAAAGTTTTACATAACTCTACTCAGAAAGTTCTACACATGAACTTAGTGCAAGAAAACTGTTCCAAATTTCAGCATCAGTCAAATAGTATAAAAAACGCGAAACATACATATTTTTTCTTTTTTTTTTGCTAATGAAGCCCCACAAAATATAATGTATATTTTAATACTGTAATGTATAAATTTGTGACTTAACACTAACAAGGAACATTATTACTCAGATACAGATATATCTGTGGACTTTTAGGTACCTACCGTTTACCATAACAAAATTTTCATCACAAATTTTATTTTCTCTTGCAAAATGCACGAGAGCAAAATGTGTTTGAGCTTCCTTCGGTAGGTTCCGTTCTAGCGCCCAAAGCTACTCAGTGTTGTCTCGTAAAGTATTAAAACCAACCGGATAAGTCCAATCAATATCTGTTAATCCCTCAGAGATGAGTTACAGCATCGGCGGTGTATCGCATTGTTGTACATCTTTGGTATTATTTTTATATATATATATATAACTATCTGTACACCGACGAACGGGAATATCGTGATATTTTATTTAATAGGTATCGAAGTAAATAAGAACGTAGGCAACGTATTATCGAAAAAATTTAAGCGAATTTAAAGTCTATATGTAGTATATATAAATAACTAGCTTTCCGCCCGCGGCTTCGCCCGCCTAGACTTCGGTTATATTGCGGTATAAAGAAATATTTTTGTTTTCCCTCCTTAATTTTTTCCGGGATAAAAACTCCCCTACTATTTAAACCGGACTTCTAACTATACGTCTGCAAAATTTCAAAGAAATCGGTTCAGTAGTTACGGCGTGAAAGCGGAACAAACCAACAAACAAAAAACTCACATTCCCATTTATAATATTAGTAAGATTATGGTTGAATTGAAAAAAGACATTTTCTTTATTATTGTTGTGGAATAACTTCTTCGTGTATGAAGATTTCCTATATTTTTTATGGAAAGAGGATATTTCAAAGATTATCCCATAAAAACAAAATGATCAGATAAATCGACCGAATAGAATCCTAATCCCGAATAGTACGGTGAAGGACAACATCGTGATGAAACCCACACACCACAAGGTGTGTGAACCCTATAACAGCGATGGGCTCACTCCCTGTCACGTTGGGTTAAATACGCTTGGTGAACCGTGGGAATTTGCTTACTAAGCAAGTGCCTCTGCCTACCCCGCTTTGGGATTAAAAGGCTTGAAGTGTATATCTACTAGTAATCATTATATAGTTAATCTGTCTCGGTAAATAATGTAAATTCAGTCTACACCACACCGTGCATCACTCTCAAACAACAAGCTGTTAGATTTTATGTGACAAATACCTAAATGTAAAATCATAAATGTACACCCAATTTGTCACTCACAATTCACTCAACAAGGTAATAAAAAAGTGGGTGGTCGTATCGAGTCCTCCTTCTGCCGCCGTCTATATGGCATCGAAAAATTACTAATTCTGCGGAAAAGGATTGCCTTCTTTCATTGCCCCATATAAAAACAATGGGCACAGAAACATTTACAGGCACGTCTTGAACCGCTTGAGTTCTTCAACGTGATTCATAAATATAGTCCAGAAAATCTCCAAACCTTGTCTGATTAAGGGTTAAGGTGCTTATTATTGTCGTCAAATGTACACAGAAAGTTTGTCGTACCTGTCCTCTGATAGCTGTAGTTATGATATTCATTATCATTATTATTTATTTTATTTAATACTTTATTGCACCAACAGTACAATGGGTGGACTTAATACTAAAGTATTCTCTACCAGTCAACCTCACAACATGGGAGAAACATAGGTGCGGGTTAGTATTTATAAAGTTGTAAGTGAATACAATAATAACTTAAGTAGGTAGGTATAACAGAATACACATTTATACATAAACATTTATAATCACATACCTACGTACGCACATAAATAATATATATAAAATATAAATGAACACATATTATAATATAGTAAAAGTACTATTGCTAAAAATACTAATAATTAACACATACATACATACATATTAAAATAAATATATAAAATGACACATAAGAAGTTATTTGGAATACTGTTGGAGAAAATGCTTCTTGAGAAGATTTTTGAAAGAAGGTCGGTTCATGGTCGGATATATCGTTAGCCTTCGTTGGTCTACTGCAGAACTTCTCCAGGCCTTCTCCACAATCCTCAGCCACTTTCATCCGGCCGCCACCGGCTACCATCCAGGCCTACGCCCGTCAAGCGATTGCTACAATTCAAACAACAATAGCATCAATCGACCCTAATCAAAGTTAAACATTCAGCTTACCGTCGTTGTTTGCTCGACGTTTTGAAATACACACATCAAAAGTGTCTAGGGATCAAGTACATTTTAGAAGATTGCAATCAAGAATATATTTTACAAAAACTGAATTCATTCATAATTTATTCAAAATATGGTGATATGTCATTGATACAGGCATGGGGAATTAGGTAGGAGACCAATCCAGAAGATTGGATTTGATTAAAATAAATTAGACTTTTTTAGAGCTAAATATGTTCTTGATCCCTAGACACTTGATGTGTGTAGATGTACCTACATGTGGTACTACGTGTTTTTTTTATCAGGGATAATCCCACCACCCCACCCGCGCCCTACCTGCCTCTCGGCGTACGGAGCATTCTCTCGAGACAAGCGCGTCTACTGCCTGCCTCTTTTCAACGCACACGTTTTCTTAAATTATTTTTTAAGGAAACGCGCACTGACATGATAGTAAAAATTTGAAACGGGTATTATAGTGGGAAAATTCGATACTCCAGTCAGCTCGCGACCACGACACATGTAACTGTGTCGAAACGTTGGGCTGAATGCTTATCTTTGGTTAATCTTCGCGCCATAACACAGGTTTTCTTGACTCGATACAAATTATCTTTGCCCATCCCTGTTTTGTTGCCAACTCTCCCTCTTCTAGGGCATGACGACCAGCGTCTTGCTACTACGTGTTATTCAAAACATTAACCTTTTGTTTATGTGCGCATTTCCTTTAATTCTCAAGGTACTGGACATCTGCTTCGACTGGGCTGGTCAGCGGCTGGCGACGGCCTCCAGCGACTTCACAGCGCGCGTCTACGACGTGAGGGCCGACTTCAAGGAGCTGGCCGTCATGAAGGGCCACCGGGAGGAGGTGTCCAAGGTATTTGGCAGGTTTTGATGGAATTGGGCTATTTTTTTGGGATATATATTTTTTGGTGGTCCAATTGGACAGAGCGTCTGTGGTCCAGTTGGTCGGATCCTTGACTTGTAACCGGGAGGTCCCGGGTTCGAGTCCGGCTACTGGACGTGTACCCATGGGACTCTTTTTCAGAGCCTATGTACGCAACGCAACGCTCGTACGGTGAAGGACAACATCGTGATGAAAACCCGCACACCACAAGGTGTGTGAACCCTATAACGGCGATGGGCTCACCCCATGTCACGTTGGGTTAAATACGCTTGGTGAACCGTGGGTACTTGCTTTAGCAAGTGCCTCTGCCTACCCCTCTTTGGGATTAAAGGCGTGAAGTGTATTTTTTATATTTTTTTATGGGTATATTATGCGTAG
>SJJU01000175.1:0-14058 GCA_012932125.1 Conopomorpha cramerella
CGTAAGGGACAGAAGATAAACATCTCTTGCTCTTTCACTCCTGCATGTCAGTTTGGGATTGCCTTTTTTTTTTGATTGTCTAGTTGTTTTTGATCTGAGGGAAAACCGCATTTGACGGTAGTTTAGAGGTGCATACTACGTCCGATTTATTCTATCTCACAAATTTCTCCGAACATGAAAATGACGAACAAATTAAACAAATGGCAATTTCCCTTAATGGCGAATTTTCTTTGACGTTTTTCTGTCAGATTTTCGGGCTAAGAACTGTCATACTTTCCAAACAAAGTTTGACAGTAATGACAGGTCCTTAGCCCGAAAATGTGACAGAAAAACATCAAAGAAAATTCCCCTTTTGGCGACCATTATCTAAACAAATGTGACTATAAAGGGATTATTTACGAGGTCACCTCGTTATGTTTTCTGAGATTAGGTCGAAACAAACAAACACTTTATTATATTATTCGTTTAGTACCAGTTGATACTATTGTTTCATGCCTAATGGGTTTATTAGTTCCCTTTTGACTACGTACTTATTGTGCTCATAAATTAGAGAATAATGCCAATAATCGCCGCGCTTGGCAGGCGGGTTGGTGATCGCAATGGTGTTGTGGTTTAACTCACAGAGAGCGCTGCTGTCCGGACCCTGGAGGATTCCCTCGGTCGGCTCTTACGGCGGTTTGGCTGGGGAAGCTCTATGCGAGAAACCTAAAACAGATCACAAGGGCGTGCAAATGGTGAGGCCTATATCCAGCAGTGGGCTGGTGACCATTGATATAGGCCCCGGTATCAGATCATGATGATGATGAAGGGTTAATGTATGTTAATTATTAAGAGACATCAAAAAGGGAGTATACCTCAATTCGACCGCATAATAATTAAGAGCGTCTGTGGTCTAGTTGGTCGGATAGCGGTAGCGGCTTCGAGTCCGACTACTGGACGTGTAACAATGAAACCTTTTTTTAGACGTACATACATAGGCACACAACGCAACACTAGTACGGTTAAGGACAACATCGTGATCAAACCCGCATACCACAAGGTGTGTGAACCCCATAAAGGAGATGTGCTCACCCCCTGTCACGTTGGGTTATATATGCTCGGTGAACCGTGAGCATTTGGTAAACAAGTGCCTCTGCCTACCCCGCTTTGGGATTAAAAGGCGTGAAGTGTACTTATTTTTTTTATTTTACGTTTTGTTCGTTCACCGAATTAGTACAAGTAGACGAATTAGCGAAAGTGACAAGTAGTGGACTAATTCCGTTCATAACAACGAAGTTATCGGAAACTCGTTGTTACGAACCGACTTATTCGATATTTCAACGATGATCCCATTCGTAGTTTCGAACAAGTTTCTGTTTTAAACATGTTGCTTTATAGAACAAACGGGGACGTTTACTTTTGTTTTTAAAATCATAAATTACTTTCATCAATCTTTGTGTTATATTACTTCACCGCCGCAATTATTTAGTTTTCTTTAAATTATGTATGTGTCTTTTGTATTCTGTTTTCATTTTCATGTTGTATGCCTTTATTACTGCCGTGTGCAGCGTGAATAAATATTTTTTCTTTCAAATAGCACTTATAACGATGAAAAACACAAAATAAATTTTATTTCAATGAATATTACCCAAAAAGAAAATGTTTTTAATACCCATTTCACATACAAATCGTAGTAATGTACCCGATAATCTAGATAAAATCCAGCGCATCACGCAGTCGCTGCACCCTAGATAAGACAAACACTATCTCTATTTGCATCTACCCGCACGGCTATCATAAAGCCGGAAGCGAAGATCACACACACGCTCCATGCCATCGACATGAGACGATAAGATAAACGTATTTTTGCAATTCAAAACCACAACTTCGATACTCGTTCGACACCAAAAATATTATCTTCACTATTACTACATAAAGTCGATATTGTTCACCGGGTATATAGGCGTCGATCGATCTAAGAAAGGGATGTCGATGCAGTTTTTGGTACTAGTGATTTTTAAGAAACGAGGAATCTATAAAACATGCATATAATAGCAGAGGAACAGTTTATTCCAAATATCTACCCTAAAAATTCTACTCCAGCAACCCTAGCAAGCGCGTCAAGAAAGACAAGACATAGAACAAATACGCGCTGTGATTGGTTGCTATGTCACACATCGTGCTACTCAGCTTGTTTCAACCAATGGCTGTGCTTGGTATGTCTTGTCATGTCTTTCTTGGAGCTCTTTGCTAAACCTGCAGGGTTGATAGTAGTTGGAAAACACGCGTAGCGTTCAAGAATACACCTTAACCTTATCATATGAATTAAATATTTAATAGGGATTTTTCAGGGCCCTTGTTCCTCTTAGTTTTGACAGATGGCGCTAGCTGTATCAGGAGGGGATAAATGTCAACGAAATTACTAACATCAAGCAGTCAGTATTGAAGGTGACAGTTAATTTGTTCACATGTTACAAAAGTGTCTGAACTTTGAATAACTTGCCCAACTAATAAAAAACTGGCTGCTGGAGTCAAGTGGAACGAACGTAATAATTCAAACAACATGTTATTATTCAAGGTTTCTATATTATTTGGTACACAATATTCCGTCAATCTGTCCAACAATACGTGGCGATTTTAGCATTTTAATCCTAACACATTACGAAGTCTACATCGCCAGACGTGGGTAAGACTATATACAACAATGTAACAACAAGTTTGTCCGTTTGCATGGCTCTCCAGTATCGTTGCACAGACCTTCACACTTACAACTACAACTGTACAATTAATAAATTTCATACACACAAAATTCATACAACTAACGTTTTGAAAGAGAAAGAAAAAAAAAATCTCAAAATCTTTTTTCCTCTCCACCAATTTCCCTACAAGACATCACAAAATATGTGCCAAACCATAATAGACCGTGGGTAACACTCGCATTACGGCCAACATTACTTTTATTTTTATAATCACATGCCATTATAATGGGTCGCGAAACCTTATCGGGTACAATGGATTGACACAACCACGCCGCTTTGTTAATTTATACTAACTAGACGTAAAATTTCGACGCATTCAAGACATTTATTTAGAGATCAGTTAAAATAATAATTAAGACAGAACGCCACTGTCGCGAGCCAGTGGGCACACTCTCGTGTGCTCCACTGACCCAGGTCGTGTACAATTAAACACACACACACCCGACCGATAATACTGTGGCGTTGACAACATCTTAAACAGTTACAGTTTAGAGTCCAAAATCGCGCGACAACACCGTAACACGTGGGGCGGCAGCACAGCAAACATCGGAAGGCTTCCTTACAATACAGTAATAATAATAATGAGCTAAGTAAAATTGTTTACATTCACTAATTGTCGCTGTGCTGTCGTCCACGCGCGACATAATCAAAATGTAACAATGCAAAAATGGCTGACCCCGTGCCGGGCGCATCACAATACAAACTAGACATCATTTAATTACACATCATCATTAATATAAAAATATTCAAATATATCTCGTAAAATTTAACTAATTGATGGAGACGTGGCGTTGCATCGCTCTGCATGTTAATTTGTTCAATTCAATCGTTTATTTTACACAACATACACAATCGACTACATCGAAAATCATCCAAATGTGTTGTGTAACTCTCGGGTAACATCCTAGCTAACATTTTATTATCATAAAACATTGCATACTACATATTAAAAAAAAAACACGTTCGACAAACGAAACAAAGATATCACTGATATTCAATGTTTAAAAAGGGTATTATAGCGCGAAGATTAACCAAAGATAAGCATTCAGCTTACCTTCGTTGACAGCTCGCGACCACGACACATGCAACTGTGTCAATACGTCGGGCAAACAACGAAGGTAAGCTGAATGCTTACCTTTGGTTAATCTTCGCGCTATAATACCCGTTTTAAACATTTAATATCACGTCAATGCGCGTTTCCTTAAAAAAAGATATCACTGACACGTTACCATGACGTGTAAGATCGTAACATCGTTCACGTTACAAATTGCGACAAATTGTTCTTAACAACTAAACTGGGTTATACATCAATGCACGAACTGTATTTACTTAGCGTTAACTAAACAGTAACTATATTAACTAAAAAGTCTAAACTCTCCACAGAAAATGTACCGACCGGATAGTATGGAGGAATCTTTCTTTGTGCACAAAATAAGATAAGTTATACCTAAAAAGAAAAAGCATTTTTTTTTTATTTACAGCCTTAATAAATATAATATATTGATCATTTTAACACGTACTTCTGTATAGGTCACTTTTTTAGAGAAAGGCATTGTATAATGGCAAATAATCACTCCTTTACAAAAGATAATAATCCACCCCATTTTTTAAATGTAGAAATTACCACTGGGATAATTATCAGTATGTCGCCCAAAACAATAAATACCTTTCCCTAAAATACAATTATTCCTTAAAACCTTGGAAGTCCACGACAGCTCGCAATGTGCGCCACAAATTTTGACAAAGCTCGTTTTAAATAATATACAAATCTGTAACAATATGGATACCTCAGTGGCGTAACAAAAACTGCGCGCTGCGAGCTATCGGGGTCCATCTTCATCGGGAAACCTGACAATACATCTGTGTCAGAATAACTTATTAAAATACACAACACCTACTAGCCTTCGATTGGTCAGTATAAAACATTCGGCAATGGTGGCGCCACTTACGTTACAATTGTTTTTTGTTTAATTTTTCTTTTGTTTTTGTTTTTTTGTAAAATCGTATAAACAGTAATTTTATTCACGAATTTAGTTTTTCGCCCACTACATGGCCGAGTCTTTTACAATACCCACGTCGAACTACGCATCCGTCACAAGTAAGCTCTGTAATATAGAAACAAATCTAATAATTCCATTCAAATGCCTATTAGGGTATTACTGTACCAATCGATCGATCGATAGTGGCGAACAAACGAATCGACCGACTAATCAACCGATCACAGATCGTTCGATCCTCAATCGATCGTCGACTGATGATCGATCAATCGGTGTAGTAACACCCTTAATGTATTTATTTTCTTTAGTCGAAACATCTTAACGGCTATATGTATACGAACATACAAGTGTCTAGAAAAATCCACGACATTTAGAGTAAATTGATTGAACAACAATGACTTAATAACAGTTTAAAGCAATCACCGAAGCCAATGTGTAGTGCCTATTAGTGTTTATTGAAAGGTAATAGAAACATTTTAATTCGCAATTCCTAATCAAAACATCTATAATACATACATAATACGTACACAGCGTGTAATAGAACCCCGAGCAATGGTCTTAGAAACGTTATTAGGCTCGTGTCAATACGAACAACTTTTACTAGGCCGACAATGTGGTGAAATAAAAACAAAACAATCCCCATAGAAAATGTCATCTCCCGAGGCAATATGGAGATGAAAAAAAAATTTTGTTCTTCCTTTCCTCCAGTGAAAGTTGTTCATATTGACGAGCCCAACAACGTTTCCGAGACCATTTGCTCGGGGTCCTTTTACAGTGTAGCAGTGTGTATGTGTATTACAGATACTGTAAGTCATGATGTCATATTGTGTATACAAGGTTAAATTTAAATAACTTAAAGAAAAAAGAACCGACTTCAACCAGTAAAATTTGACATATTTGTATGTGGTTTTCTCATGGATGCCATTGTCGAAACTGAACCAAATTTATATGGGACCAAACGGGAAGCATCAGCTTTCAAATAAATTATAAAAAAACATCCAAGTCGTTTCACCCAGGCGAAAGTTCTGAGGTAACAAACATAAAAAAAATACAGACGAATTGAGAAGCTCTGAAAATAAATTGGCTGTATTTCAACTGGTCGTGTTCGCGAAGTTATTTAGATTATTAACACTAAAACGTTAGATTCGCGACAGTTATAACCGATGCCCGATCGTAGGTGTGGTGTCGTCAAAGGGTAGACGAAAAGTGCCGGACATGAGCGAATGGCGTGAGATGTCAAATTTCCACCGCAACGTTCGGAAACCCGATAGTCTCCAACAACCACTCAAAGTTGATATATGTCAAGTACTCAGTCAAGGATTAAACTTTTTATGAATACGGCGGGTGGTAAGTTAATGTCATATCTAAAATAGTCGAAGAACGAGTGTTAAAAACGACTGTATTGTATTAAAAGTCAAATTTGTCAAAATAATAATAATCCGTAGCCATTCAAAACAAAGCGTTGTTGTAGTCAAAAGTGAAAATGAAATGTTACGTAAAAAAATCAAGCTTTTAAAATAATGTCTGTAAATATAAATCATCAAATTATAATCAGGCGCTATTCAGCTTCCGCGAGTGCTTTAATCATTCACACATTTAAAAAAAAGTCCTATTTACCAATTGTACATTTTGTACTAATCCTTACAGGTATTATTTTGTCTAGGCGACGTACACTCAAATACTGACAATATTTATTATCATGTCACAGTACACTCCGATATTGTAAAACTTATTTCGCTAACACAACGTCGAGTAACAAACATTTATTGTATCATCAAATAACATTTATCAAGGCATAAAAGTGATGTGACGAGAAAGAGAGCTCTGCACATTCCGTGAGAAAATTGTCCATCCTTCAATTGGTTCACGTCACTTCGCATTTAAATAGTTGTCTTAGTTCAGCCCTACCCCTTACAATTGTACTTAAATTAATTAATTTAACAACGATGTAACACACAAAAATCAGTATTTGAGTGTAGGTTGTAATTATAATTTTCATTTAATTAATTAATACGATATTTCTCGTTTCATTTAGATACCAGTGGCGTGCACTGGCTTTTACGACAAGGTACCTATGTATGTATAGGTAACTTGTCTGCGAAATATAGGTATAATCTATCTATCTACTCACCCACAAAACACAGGACCTTCGGTTAGCCTATGTCGTGAGTACAACAAAAAAAGATCTAGCAATAGTCTATTACTAGGTCGGGTAGCCAAAATACTAAGGTAGGCAGTGTTATTTTTACCTATATGGTGTGCACGCCACTGTTAAGATACCTATATAGTTTTATCAGTATATCCGAGAAGTTGCGTACAACGACACAAAGAGATGTTAGTAAGTCAAATTATACACATCAAAAACTACTGGCACAGGGCTATAAATTCAATGTTGACAACACCAGCAAAACGACACCCCTAAGACCAAGTTACACTGGTAATCTTAATAAGTATAACTGATTTGTAAGATAACTTGAATTCTCGACCATCTCTCGGCCCAGAGCTCAGTTTATATTTTCAGTTTTTTACTATTTCATTGGAAATTCATTATTACTGGGCCTTGAGGGGTGTCGTTTTGGTGGTGTGGTTAACAAATAACCATTTTTTTGTCGTGCAAAAGTATTAGGTAGCTATTTTCAAGAGATTTCTGTCACATAACCAACCAAACCTGTATAAAAGGCGATGGTTTATTCCCACTTATTCTTTTATCAGTTACAGTACACGTGAAACATAGAACGTTACGTAAAGATTATTGCAGTTACATGAGAGTACGTCAATACTTCATTAAAAATAATGTATACATAGATTGACGACAATAGTGAATGAAATTGTTCGCCGGTATATCATTGTATGGTAGTGGATAGACAAGACATGTTCCGATAGTAAAATTTACAATCTAATAGAAACATCAAATACAATTTGTTCGAAGTGTTATTTTATATTTCAATACCTACCTACACAAACATCGATAAAATTTGTCCGACAAATATCAAAATCATGCTATCAAGTGGCACTGTTGATTATTAAATTTTATTCTAAAGTAGTAAAATTACCATCGACCCAATTCAGTTCCGAGTAAAACATGGATGGACACTTTGACAACGCGCCCACACGGGCCGAGAGGTCACAATAATGCTTGAAAATACCACAGTTCAGTATCTAGCTATGTTGAGTTCAAATGCTCATCTCCATACAGCATTAACGAGTAAACGTACGCATGTATCACTGTCCAAGTGTGCGCACTTCGCTTCAAGTGTGTCCATTAATACGTACAAAACTCGACATATTGTTAGTTACAATACAAGTCTATCTAACTTGTGTATAAAAAGTTAGGGCGCTACGTGCTATCATCAGCTCCAAGTACTGGTTAACCGCCGTTATGTGCGCATATTGCGGATAAATATATCATTGCCAGCGCAAAGTTTATACAATGTTTGACGTTGTACGCTTGGCCCAGCTTCAGTAGAACGGTTATTTTGTCCGGTATTTGATTTAAAATGAACTTTATTCATTGGTGTTAAAGTCTGTCAAAGAAGGTGCAAAATGGAAACGGACCTTCTCCTGTACAGACAAAGGTTTACTTTTGATTAACACCGAACAAAATTAACCGATCCACAGATACTAGACAGCACGCGAAGGCAATGCTATTGCACACACGGCGGTGGTCACACTATTTTAACACGATGGTCCTTTTAGTACGAAACGGGATAGTTGTCAATACGGGCCGTGGTTTTGGCTGGTTATGGTTTGGCGTTTGTTCAGTGCAAGATTGGAATTAAACAAATAATAAGTTGTTACCTGGAACACGTTGGTGCACGGTTCTTCTCACCAGACCTTGCACTAACCTCGAATACCCAAAACACATACTGGATGCTAACGCATAAATGTTATATCTGTATTTCTGAATAAAAAACACTTCGATACCCACGAACAGCTGCTGAAAGTTTTTAATGGTAACAAAAATAAAAGCCTACTTCGTGAATACGTCAATAAGAGCAAACCAAGTCCTACGTTAAAAGCTTTCTGCAACGAGGCGCAAAAACCCGTGCACGATTCACTTCAACGTGTCGTCGTATTGTTACATAGACAATTATACCGGTGCTACACAATGGTTCATAACGTATGTACGCCCAAGCATGGTCTATCTATCTACACATAGATTTCTTTCCATTCAAGAGTAAAACTTGCACCAAACAGCACCAACGTGTTACCGCTACCGTATATAAGTGAACTGCACAGCGCACAGCGAACAAAGTGTTACCGAGTATCTCAACTCGCACTAACCCGCATGTACTAAAGAGAAGCATCGCGTCAGAATGGACTACGTGACCGTCCTGTACCAGGACCTAACGTAGGGCGCCCATCGTCAGTAAACCGACCTCTCGGGCGGCTCTTGATAGATGAGTAGACGTTACTTGTCGTTCTCGCGACGCCGTTTGGTGCAAGCGCCGCACACATAGTCGTCGTCCGGCCGGAGGGTGTCCTTCTTAAGGCCGACGCAGTGCATGTGGAACCAGCCCTCGCAGCCGCCGTCGCACTGCACCCAGTCAACCTCTTTGCCTGCACACACACATGAGTAACGGGATGTTAGAGTAATTAGACGTAGTCACACAGTAATGACTCAATCCACAGTGATGTGTGTATGTAATGATACCTATACGAAAAAGTCGCCTATTGTTGACAACGAGCGCTCATTAGGAATAGGTATTTCTCATCAAAGTTACAACGCTATCAATTAGTCTCTCAAAAAGTCGCATCTCACGTGGGACGTGAATAGCCACAATAGTTACACAGAAATGACTCAATCCACACTTTTCCCGAAATTGAGTTAGCTATACCAGGGTGCCGAGTTAAGACATCCATCATATAAAACAAAACATTTACACAAAAAAAAGTTCACTACAACCTATTTTTTATGTACCCTGACTCAACCCACATGTATGGCGGGTCAATAGCGCATCCAACTTCAAAGCTCAATATCTCCGAAGTAACTTTTTGTGGATATTTTTTTTTTAATCACTATGAACAAGCGTTTGATCACCATCCTGCCTGATGTTAAGCAGCGATGTGGTCTACGATGGAGCACGCTTGTTCAGTAGGGATTGGGATTGGGCCCCTTCTGTGTAACTACGTCTAATGTAAGGTTTTGATGCGTAAGTGATGATATCGCGAAAAGAAACGTGTTGCGCCGACCCCACCTAGTGTGAGATAAGGGCAGGAAAATGATGATATTAACGGGTGTAAAGATTTATTTATTTATTTAGTTCGGGAAGCCAACAAGATAGACACCAACACAGTATAGCAAACATTTCCGCAATCATTTGTACAGTGCTATCTTAATTATAGGCTAACACTAAAAGATTGTTACATTACAAAAACCATTACTATATAAAACTATACTACACTACTAAACATGTTTGCTTTTCTATAAAAAACTGTATCAAAACACACAATACATGATTTCCAAGGTAAGTAGCATATAAATCACAAATGAAATTATTATAGTTCTCAGTTTGACAATAGACATTGACAAAAGATGTTGCAAGTTACCGGATGGTCTGAGGCAGTCGGGCGTGGCGCAGTCGTCGTCGTCGTCGGCCGATGATGAGGAGCTGGAGGAAGCAGTCGCCGCCGCCGCCGCCGCTCGTGCTCTCATCTCGCCTGCGTTACGGAAACCTTTATTAACTTACTAGCTGCACCGGCAAACATTGTTCCGCCAATATGTTTATACATTATTTTCGCAGCGCACGCAACGGAAGCCCTCAAGGATGAATCATGGTTCTTCACATTTTCCATTATTTCTTCGCACCTAATAGTTGCAGCGTGATGTTATATAGCCTAAAGCCTTCCTCGATAAATGGTATATTCAACCAATAGTTCCTGAGATTAGCGCGTTCAAACAAACAAACTCTTCAGCTTTATAATATTAGTATAGGTAATTCCCTAATACAATGCCATGCAATAACAACAACGTAATCCGATGTTATTTGCGATGCGCTATATATGGAATTTAGGGATAAAATACAACTCATTTCCTAATTCAGATTATAATCTATCTCCCCGTCAAAATCCACGAAGTTACAGACAGAAACGAGGAGGCTAAAAAAAATTAAGCATTTTGCTGTCACTGTGTATTTTCTCTTATTTAATATCATCTGATCTCACTAGATCATTCGGTGTACTTCATGCCTGATATGGTTTAAGATCCTAAAAATAATGGAGATAGGTTTCTCTTGTAGGAAAGACTTCCCAACATCCATCCATTTGGGTTGATACTAATAAACTCGGTATAACTATTCCCCCCAGTTACACCGAGCTCAACTTAACTTGTCAGTTGCATGACAAGTACGGATTATCCAGTTTCAATAGAACTGTAACAACTTAGGGTGATAAGGTTTAAAATAGTCTGAAAGTTGTAATGAAACATCTTCTCACCCATCCTCTGTTTCCTTCCGCGTTCGGAGCGCGCGCGCCGTTGTTGGCGGGCCATGTAGTGCTTGCGCATCATTAGCGACGACCCGGACGAGCCCTGGGCAGAACAACATTAAAATTATAATTATATATATTATCTACTATATAAAATAAGTCGGGTTTTCCTCCCTGACGCTATAACTCCAGAAAGCACGAACCGATTTCCACGGTTTTGCATTCGTTGGAAAGGTCTCGGGCTCCGTGAGGTTTATAGCAAAGAAAATTCAGGAAAAAATTCAACAGAAAGCGGGTAAACGAAACGAACCCATCTGGTGGCGAAACGGAGTTCGCCGGGTTTGCTAGTATATTATAAACATAGGATACAAATCGATGGTCCCTATTAAGAATGTCGAATCAACAAAACGGAACATGTTCAGGAGAGAAGATAGAAGTTAGTTTTGGACATTGAACCAAAACTACTTGTGCTACATACTGCAAATTTACAACAGCTTATAATCTTTAGTATCTTTTCGCGATGTAATATACGTATAGATCTTAATATCGCCAATCTAACGGTGTAGAAGAGAACATATTCCTAAAATTGCACTACCGACATTTTTAATTGGGACCGTCGAAATCGATGGTCTACAATACGGTGATGGTCTATTAACGCATTAGCAACCACTGTACCCGGAGACTGACAAGTTTTTTAAACTCTATTACTTGGTAATAAAAGTCAAAATCAATTAGAGTAAGTATTCTTCTAGGCGTTAATGGGTGAAGAAAGTCGGATCTACAATACGGCACATGTTCGGGAGAGAAGATAGAAGTTAGTTTTGGATATTAAAACTAAACTACTTGTGGTACATACTTCACATTTAGAACAGCTTATAATCTTTGGTATAAGTGATGTGATATGCGGATAAGTATATAGATCGAATCTACGAGTGTAGAAAGAACATATTATTCCTAAAATTGTACTACCTACGATGTCGGTGGTCCCTATGAAAAATGTCGGTAGTGCAATTTTAGGAATATGTAATAGTGTGCTTTTGTACGCCGTTAGATTGGCGATAATAAGATCTATAAACTTACACGTATATTACATCACGTAAAGGTACCAAAATTTATTAAGCTGTTGTAAATTTGAAGTATGTACCACAAGTAGTTTAGTTTTAATATCCAAAACTATCTTCTCTCCTGAACATGTTCTGTTTTGTAGATCCGACTTTCTTAATAGGGACCATCGAAATATACACAACACATTTCTTTAAATGTGCAATTCGTCCACCCTACAATCCTCATATCACGGGGAAAGCCGTTGTGCGTCCAACAAGTTATATTTTCAAGCTGCGCAAATCATCTAACGGCGACATCTAGCGACTATTGTCGAAGCAATAGCAAGAGGTTTAATCATTATCAATAGAACAAAAAATACATGTATTTGGGCACAAAGATACTTGGGAATAAAGTGTGTATATATAAAAGATCTAAGTCATGTATGTGATTACAACTGTGAACAATATTGATTTGTTTGTTAGGTACATCTTTTTTTCCTCTACTAAATACCTATAGAGCTAAGGAAATAAACATAAACTTAAGCTATGGTGATATTGAGCAATGTAGAGACAAACCTGTTTTCTGTTTAGATAGTTGGTTGTAGAGGTTGTTGAACCGCGCTTCACTGAAGTTGCTCCTTTACCAGATGAACTAGAACCTAGAATTAAATAGGAAAATTGCTACATTATTTATAATAAATGTGCGCTGCGTAAAGTACACGTCTATTTTCTTTGTTGCGTAGTACTCGTGTGTAAACTGTAAGTACAGGTTTTGCTAATTAATACATACATACATACACTTCACGCCTGTCTCCCAGAGGGGTAGGCAGAGACTACAGATCTCCATTTGTCACGTCCTGACATACCCCTTTCGCTTCATCTACATTCATACATCTTTTCATACATGACCTCCAGTTTTGAGTACTTTTCACGCCACCTTCGGCCAGGACATCACCAATCTGGTCAACATTATGTCCTTCTGGGGCGACCTCTACTCACCCGGCCCATTACATCACCCATATAAATCTCTTTCGTCAATCGACTCATCCATTCTCTCCATATGCCCAAACCACCGAAGCATGCCCTTTTCAATCTTGGTCACTACGTCTTCCTACAAACCGCAACTTTCCCTTATCACACTATTCCTTATCCTGTCATTCAATGTCACGCCTTTCATGCTCCGCAATGACCGCATTTCTACGGCATTGACTTTACTTTTATGCTTCTTCGGCCATACCCAACTTTCACTCCCGTACATTAAGGTAGGTGCCAGTACAGCGTCATGGACAGCCAATCTTGCCTTTTTCGATATGAATTGGCTCTCCATAACACTGCGAAGGGCACCGTTAACCTTATTACCCGCACGCACTCTTCTTTCAATATCTTTGTCAAACTTTCCATCACTTGTAAATAGAGATCCCAAATATACAAACTCATCCACTTGTTCAACTTTCTCACCGTCAAACATGCACTCACAAACTGTCCTTTCATTATTTTCGACTACCATAACTTTGGTCTTGCTAGCATTCACTTTCATTCCTTTCCTTTTCAATGACTCATTCATAGAATTAATCATCTGCTGCAATTCATATGCCGACGGTGCAAGAAGAACTTGATCGTCAGCATATAAAAGGCATTTGATGATTAAACCACCCATATCTAGAGCCCAATCACGACCTTTCAGATCTTCCAAACAACTGTCCATGAACAGATTGAACAGCCACGGAGACGCTACGCATCCTTGTCTGACACCTCTATGGATGCCAAACCAGTCTGAGTAGGTCCCGTTTACCCTGACACAGTCACTGGAATCATCATAAAGTGATTTCAAAGCCCGTACCAAGGTCTTGTCCA
>SJJU01000176.1:0-54376 GCA_012932125.1 Conopomorpha cramerella
TTCTTGACAGTAGGTATAAATATAGTATTGGGTGACCTAAAACATCGAGTAGGTATCTACTTGTGCTGGCCACTTGTGTTAAAATAAATAAAAGCAGGACACTGATCGGCCTACCGGGAAAAACAATGGCCACAAAAGATGAACTCACAAGGTCGAAGAGTTTCTTTCTGTGTTCAGCATTTCCGACATGACACACTACGCCCTCGGCAGAAATCCCACCCTTTTTAAGGCTGTTAACGGCTTTTGTAACATTTTCCTCTTTTCTGCTGCTAATAACTACAGATGCACCCTCTTTTCCAAGCCGTTCTGCAATAGCGTAACCAATACTGAAACAAAACCGAACACAAACATTATCGGCTAGTGGAGGGCCGCCAGGTGGTAACGTTAAAGCATTAGCGAAACGTTACGCATCTGTAATCTTTATAATAGAGACTGTAGTCTTTATAAGACATGATGTGATGGTCTGGAAAATCATGGATCAAACGAAAGAGGATGATAGATGGGGTTATTCTGAACCAAAAAAACAGGAAGGCCACCAAGGGGGTCGTCTTTGACAAAGAGATCAATATTCAAGACCTACTTAAGTGTACCTTAATACGAAAAGTGGCTGCGGCCGGCGACGGATTCGCTTTAAAGCAGGGTTTCTCGAAGTGGGGTTCGCGTACCCATAGGGGTTTACCTGTAGACGGTAGGGGGTTCACGGAATGATTTACGTAATGGTGACTGATTGGCTGTCAAAGCTGTTGCTGAATCAGATTAACTGATTATCTTTCTAGGGTTAAAACTGTCTAAATTTACTCTTCAAATTGATTGAGTTTGCGTCGAGGAACAAGCCCACATCCCAATTATAAGTATATGTTTCCCTTTTGATACTTACCGTATGTGTTAACCATATTTTAAATTAAAAACCATATTTTCTTCTACAGATGGTTCATTTTATTTAGGTTTAGGGGTTTGCGATCGTTTGAGAACTAATACAAGGGTACGGGCGGGGGAAATAAGTTTGAGTCTCTCTGCTTTAAAGGAACAGAAGCGCACTCCGCAAGTAGTTGCAACGCAAATTTCTCAGGACCTGTCGATTGTGCGTTATTGCCAGAGGAAGGCATTTTGAGCAATTTTTGTAAATTATTATTTAAAAAAAATAGATAATTTTTATTTACTCTCTTAAATCCACCAACAAGATAATTTTTTTTTAAAGTTGCTTTTTTTGTCTTGAACTTTTCCTTTCAAGTTACCGTTAGTATCAATTTAGTATGCTAACAAAGATAAAGTATTATTTTTATCAAATTTCCATTGTCTCACAATCAAAAACAGATAAGTATAAGTCATTGATTTTTTTAAGGTTTAAGGCAATTTACACCAAAAAACGGGATTTATTTGGTGTTATTATTTCACTTGCTGTAAATAGGTAATAGTAGGTAATTTTGGTTCAGTATAACCCCATTTGTTTCGTTTGATCTACGATTTTCCGGGCCAGCCGGTATACATATTATGTATATAGGGTAGATATCAGATAAAGGGCGGCTAGAGCGTAACCGGCTTTGTAAACACGATTGCGTGACACCTATTACAATTTATTTTCATATCAGAAAATATTATAACCAGCCTTTTGAACCGGAAATGTTACGCTCTAGCAGCTTTTATAATACTGAAGAGTTGGTTTGTTTGTTTGAACGCGCTAATCTCAGGAACTACTGGTTCGAATTGAAAATTTATTTTTGTGTTGAATAGACCGTTTATTTATCGAGGAAGGCTTTAGGCTAAATTAACATCACGCTGCAACCATTAGGAGCGGAGAAATAATGAAAAATCTGAAAAAACGGGGGAAATTATTCATGCTTGAGTTCAGGACAAGACACCTACTAAAATATATGTATGAAAGAATTATTCCTCTTGAAATGGATCTAAAAAAATATCCACGACAGTATATGTCTATCTTTTAAGATTAGCCAACTCACTAGAACCGTTATTATGGTAATCAAAGTTGGTCGAAATTAATGCATTATTTGTTATAATAATAGTATAAACAGGAAAGTTAAAAAGGAGTTAACTCACCCATCTGTTGATGCAGTAACTATAGCAACTTTTCCTGTTAAACGACGACATACATCACTAGCATTTACACTGTATGGTCTAACAGAAATCATTTGGCTATTTGTGATAATTTTCAGGCTACGTATCATAGTTAGGATAAAACTGTTAGATAGAAAAAACAATAAACATTTAGTACCAAAACGACTCGGCTTCATAAAGTCCAATAGTTCAAGGTCTTAACTACAACGCTAGTGATGTCCCTACACATGTATTATGAGATCTTGATGATAGAAGTATATTTTATAATACGCTAGGAAATGATTTATTAATTCGTAGAAAATGTTGGGCCATAAATAAATTACAAAGTTTATAGGTAAGTATAACTTTCCCTAATCTTACATTTTAAAACTTGCATATTTCATACTGACAGTGAAAACAATACTTAGCTCAAGGGGTTTAAGATCCAAACACAGTAAAGTAAAAAACAATTTTTTTACAGATTGATTACTATAATGTGCTAGTGATGAAAAATAATGTACCTAGCGATATTAAGAAGCTAAGGAAGTATCTCAGACCAAACACAACTAGACTTGCAAGCCGCGTAGCACCTTCAGTGTGTTTTTTTTCCACCAACATAAATATTGCACGATGTACCTACTTCTGGATCCAAAATGTCACCTTTACTACCATATTAATAGTTTGGGTCCAAATATAAGATATTGTCCCTTACATGCAGGAATAAAAAAGTAAGGGACAACATTTTCTTTCCTACAATATGGATGTCAAATGAAAGGGCTAAAAAACTAGTAAAATACAGTAGGTACACTATAATAAATCCAAGATGGCCGCCGCTACAAATGGAGGTTGACGTAGTTTCTTTTGTATAAAAGGGCGCAACTGGTAGAATACAGTAGGTGCACTATAATCAATAGTTAATAACTAAAAACCTTAAAATAACATTAATAAAAAAACTTTATGTTAAACGGTTTTATCGGAGTGGAAAGGTATTCGTGAGGATAGTTGCGATAAAGGCGTAGCGTAACCTTAGAAAATTAATATAACATCTCTACTACTTAAGTACCTTCCTAATAAAATAATCGCAGATAGAAACTCACTTCCCACGTCTTTATATTTTGTCTGATCAATGCTCAATGACTAGAACCTACCAGATTTTATTTTTGTGCTTTTAGTAAATCATCTTCAAGGATACCTTTTTACTCTGACAAAACCGTTCAGCATAGAAAGTTTTTTTTATTAATTTTATTATCCTCGATAGAACTCTGATTGACCTAAAGAATTAAGTTTCAAGTCTCGAATTACAGTCCAACTCTCGGACCAAAAACAACTAGACTTGCCATATTAACCTGACGTTTAGAAAAAAACGAAACGATGTGAAAAACATGCAGGAGTGATAGAGTAAGAAAAAATATCTTCTGTTCTTTACTGCGTTTCAGGGTAAATCTTGATACAAATTGTCAAATTAGGAGTAAATGTGACAGTTTGGATCCAGAAGTACATCATTTTGTTGTTCCCGTGTAAGGTTCCACGCAGCATTGAAATGTGATGGTCCACCCTCACGTTTTTATGAGTTTTTGACACGACTTTGACTTGACGACTTTATCGATAGACTGTGATAATGACACCAACTATATAATATTGAACACGAAGAGTTATTACTTTGTTTGTGGCAGAATTGTCGGCTTTAAAGCTGACCATTAAAGCAGTTTAAAAAAATAACATTTTCCATATATTTTGGTGGAAAAGAGACAAAAAAAAGTTTAGCTTGCAAGTTTACTTGTGTTTGGTCTGAGGTACTATTAAAAACAAATGGGGAATTTTCAAACTCCAAAAGTTTCTTATCTTGATGTCGCTAGTACCTACTACAGAAGTCCCCCTGGATACCTATCCAGGGGGACTTCTGTCAGTTATATTTTAGTATATTTTTTATTATATGGGTGAATTATTTTTACTTTTTTTAACATGTAGACAAACAATAAAAAAAATTACTACCGCCTTCGATACGGACTGACTTGAAGTTAGTATTTTCGTTGACATTTGTCCCACTACTACAATTAGCGCCATCTGTCGTAACTAAGAGAAACAAGGGCCCTGAAAATTCCCCATTGTGCTTTTAGCTCAGTTAGCGACATCTATCCCCGCTAACGCAAGCCCAGAATGCCCAATGCGCATCAAATCGCCACTCTGGCATTCCGGTTCTGGAAAATTTAGCTTTTTTTTGCTTCACAGTTAGAAGTGATTTTGATGTACAAATTATTATTTTCACATTAAAGTGAAACTCAAGAATCAATTTCAAAATGGGACATTAATCACGGACATGGGAATAGTAGGTACCTATAAAATAGCTACCAGGAGGCGCTACTGTCTATCGAAATCTGTGTGCGAGCGTGAGCAGTGAGCACACGTAAAGTTGATCTATGTAATAACATGACATTTGACATGCATGATTATTTCGCACGAGTTGTCAGCAGCTACTTGTGTTGTATTTGCTAACAAGAAGGAAACTAATATAATTTTTGGAATGTACATTGGTGTGGTATACTTTAATAAAAGTCTGCACTATCTTATCTCAATGATTATGGATCAGAGTCTGAAGAAAGCGAAGAAGAAATTGTAAAAAAGTAAGTACCTATTTTCCTAAATATAGTAATGTTTTGTTCGGAGCAGTGCGTGTTCCAGCATTTATTCCAATTATTAAAACATTGGATCACGGAATCTTTTGACAGTTTCATAATAATGGTATTGTAACAAATTACATAAATTACGCCGTAGGTTTCCCTGATGAGTTATATTGATCAAAACAACTAGAAGGCCAATTGATCGATGGTTCAACTGTAGTTCAACGAAATGAACAAATTCCACTTGTCATCTATACTAATATTATAAAGAGGAAAGATTTGTTTGTTTGTTTGTATTGAATAGGCTCCGTAACTACTGAACGGATTTTGATGATTCTTACACTAAAAGCTACGTTTTTCCAAATGAACATAGGCTACTTTTTATCCCGAAATGCCCACGGAAACGGGAGGATGCGAGTAACACTGCATGGCACAGCTAGTGTGTAAAGTTGAACTTGCGAGACATGAAAAATGTAATCTGTTCAACTGATTATTAAAGAAAGATTTATTGAGTTTTAGTAATAAAAAAAATCATCTCTGGCTGGCAAATCAGATCAGATAATTCATGTCTGTCTCCGTGGAATAGTGTCTTCAGGTAGCAGTTTTAATAATTAAGGTGAAATATTTTATAATTATGATACATAAAAAACAGCATATTATGCTGTTTCACATTTTGTACTATATATATGTATACTTCTCTGTTTTTGACACTAACATTAATGTTGTCTCTTTTGGTTTGAGCATATTTAGTGGATGGATGAAGGATAGCTGAAGGTAGCATGAAACATATCTACTCAAAAACGGAAAGATTTTGCTGTCAAATTAGTGCTTTTTTTTCCCTAAAAATCAGACTACTTACCAGACAGAATATACTTACCTTTTTCCATAGAAGAAGTACAAAAAAAGAGCAAAATGTATCTGTCATATATGTAGGTAGTAGGAACCCGAGTTTACTTTCTAGGCAGTTCTTTTGGGCATTGTGTTGGGTGTGCTAATTTTATTACTACCTTTTTAAACAATTCCAATAAAGGATAAGGTTTCTCACTAGAAAATTATTTTTTGTTGGAAAAGAGATATCCCAAAGCTGGGCTATAACAAAATCAGGATCAGATGATGGCATTCCTAGAGAAATCGAGGTTTAATATTCTTTGTTTTACAGGCCAATTTTGCCTCCGCCCAATTTGGGGTTTGTCAATCTCGTCACTACTGAAGATCATATTGATGATCCTCAACAACATTTTGGGAGAGTACGGAGTTTTGCACATGAGAGAGGGAACTGGGCTACATTTGTTTTTGTAAAATGTAAGTGTTGTTCTGTTCCTTCTTCTTAGGAAATAATTATAGAGCATTGCAGACTTATGAATTTATGATTAAGATATATCAACTCATATTCTGGATCAATAATGTGACCACAAGCTTCACATGAGCATTGGTTATCTCTCTTAGATAAACAACGACGATTGACGATTAAATAAATACTAATTATGTTTGGATGTTATGTCACACTTTGTGTCATATAATGGTGAATTAATTTTCTTTGACATTTTTCGGGCGGAGAACTATCATTACTTTCCAAACGAAGTTTGACAGTAATGAGAGTTCTCTGCATTACTGTCATACTTTCCAAACAATGTTTGACAATAATGACAGTTCTCTGCCCAAAAATCTGTCAGAAAAACGTCAAAGAAAATTCCCCATTGCTGTCTTGTCATTTCTTTTTTGCTAGGGGAGCAGCTGGTTTAAACATGTAATTTATTTTTAACCAACTTCATCACATGTTACAGATCCTGATCAGAAAAAAATCATAGAGATTGTAAATCAAGTAAAGGCAGTGTTTGATTTGTATGATTGTAAAGACATTGCTGATGTTCATGTTAGCTTGTCTAAGACTGTTGTATTGAAATATCATATGATCAATACATTTACATCATCATTGAAGTCAAGTTTGAATACAGTAAACAGGTAATACCTACAATCCATAATTAATTAATTTTTACTATATTGATAACTGTCAACAAAATGTAACAATAGTGTAAAATATAAAAATACAAACTTGTAACTCAGTAAAGGCCGTAACATTGTTGAGACCTGGGGGCCATATCTGCTACACTCTCATAATTGCATTGCTGGTTTACTCTCATTTCACTATAGTCCCATGATCACTTTACATACAGGTTATTACAGGAGCTAGTTATTTTACACCTCTATACTTCTCTGATTACTTATCTACTAAACAAGATGTGAGATGATAGAACTACAAAATTTTACAGACTGTCAAGTATATTTTAAAAGCTAATGAAATACAAAAATAAAATGGACTATTTCTGGACATTGTTCTGCTTTCTAATGTTTGTTGTCTGTAGTTTTCAGCTCTCTTTTGATTCAGTGAAGATTTACTGCAACGAAGAAAAGTCTAGGACTTTTATAGCATTGAAGGTGGATGTATTCACAAATAAAATACTTGACAGAATAACAACGCAGGTGGATAGCATTCTAAAAGAATTTAGTCTTCCTGAGTTTTATGAGGTATGTAATTACACCTATTCAGGTAATTAGTCACATTGCTTATTCCAAGACTATAAGTACATGTACTTGTGTATTTATATCCACAAATTGATAATCAATGTAAATAAATGAACTGAGGAGAAAATGTCCATGCATGACAATGTAACTTTGGAGTGCACTGTCTGTTGATATGAAAGTACAGAATATAACAATTAATAGTATGTAATGATTACACATACATATAGCACTACACATTCATAACTAACAACTTTTTTTGTTTTAGGACCCGTCATTTCATGCTAGCATATTGTGGGTCAATGGAGATAGAGCAGAACAATTAGAAAAAGTATTATTGGCATCTAATTTGGACAAAATTATACAAAATCTAGCAGGCGAATCTGTTGACATTGACATTATTTACTGTAAAATAGGCAATAAGTTTTACCAATTTTCCTTAAACTGATGCAAAATGGACCAATTTCGACAGCTGCCACAACCGAACAATGCGGAAAAACTAACTACTAAAGTTTACATAAATCCAAATTTTCGAAAAGCTCAGACACAAAAGCCATTTAGTGGAATGCACGTTAACCCCGCTTTCTCGCAGAGAACTATACAAAACACGGTATCACACCAGCAGAAAATATATGTAAATCCTCACTTTGTAAACAGTCCCTCTGCTGTGTTTTCCAATTTAAGTAGTAATCATACAATATCCCAATCTGACTCATGTGCAATCAAAGAAGATACAAATGTGGCACCGTCTACGACCGCTCCTCTGTTAAACACTCGATATACATTGGTTAGAAATAATATTACACCAAAATTGAGTCAAAATACTAGTGACGTATCAATAACTTGTTCAAGACCAAATTACAGTAAGAATAAATATAGTTTAGTTAGACAGAAAGAAAATACCTTGACAAATCCGAACAATAATAATAGGGGCACTAGTACAATATCTATAAATAAATTTAAATCTGTAAAAATGAATTACATAAAATATAATTCACATATTTGCAAGAATAATACACAGTCAAAATTATCAAATGTAACCAGATTTAACAAATACAAATATGTAAAACGTAATATACTAGAGACAAGAAATTTATCTGAAACCCAGAAGTATAAAGTTAAGACTAGTCCCAGGAAGAATGCTTACTCATCCCACGTTAAGCCAACAAAACAATCTAAGTTACCTGTAAGAAAACAAATGAAAAAGAACAATATCCCATGTCCATTGTTTAGGAAATATGGCATGTGTTTGAGACAAAATAGGAGTTTTTGTGAATACTTACATGACAAAAAGCATGTAGCTGTATGCAGACGTTTTTTAAAAGGTCTATGTCTCAATACAAATTGTCTTCTATCCCATGAATTGTCTAGCAATAAAATGCCAACCTGTAATTTTTTCCTGAATGGAATATGCTCTAAGGAAAATTGCCCATACGTTCATGTAAAGTTGAGTGCAACTGCCACTGTATGCCCCGATTTCGTTAAAGGATATTGTGAAAAGGGTGATCAGTGCATGAGACGTCACATTTCTGTTGGTGTAACGAAGAAACAGAAAAGGAAGTCACCAGCAAAAACGAAAAATATTTTAAAGAAAAATCAATCAGGAGTTAAAGTGAACAAAGTTTCGCAGGAAAAAAATCAGAAGACGGAAACAGAAATCAGCCGATATTACTGCGAGGACAGTAAAAGTGATACGAGTATTTGTGAAATAAAACCAACAAGGTCGAAAATCGGAATCTTACCATCTTTTATCAAATTATAAGTATCAGTAACACCAACAATAATTGTTTGACTTCTACGTGGAACGAACGGCCACTACCTTTTTTTTATCGTGGGGAAATCCGTTATGGATACCACCGCTAACGGGGACAGCGGCGGACTAAATACTTGTACAATTACTCCACAAAATGAAAATGAAAATCGGTCATCAGTAGTAGCTCATATCTGCTAAAATACCTTTTATTCGCCAAGTATTCGCATCAAAAGTTCCCCATCGAATTTCGGGATCATAAACCCGAATTTCCTACTAAGACTAGTGTATAAATACAGTCAATTATTCTGTCGCACTAAAACCTCCACTGAAAAGTCTATTGTTATAATTAGTAGACACGTTTTTTCCTTATTGTAAACCATATAGCAATTGACTTTCTTTTGAACGAAAATGGTACCGTACCTGACTTATATCTCTCATCTATAACATCGGTCAATGCTTACATAGTTTACCTTTGGAGGAAAATAGTATAACTTATTATAAAATAATATATTTTACATTTTTTCAAAAGCTGTATTTTATTTTTTATGGGTGGACATGTCCAGTATAATTCATGACTGATGCGTATAAATAATTGCAGTTTTTCAACACTAAGATAGTATAACTATCCGTCGTAGACCAGAGTATCAATTCACTTCTTGAACCACTTGGGTACTTTGCCTCCCGTTGATGACGACCCCGCAGCAGATTTTGAGGATGGTGCAGCACCATCTTCAATCTTTCGTCTACTAGGTGATCTGAAATGTTTTACAACAAATCATTGTAGTCGGACATTACGATGGAAGTAGTGAGGTTAAAACATATTCGAAAATACCAAATGCGAATCTGAATGCAGACGACGCTTTGTACACATAAGAACCAATTAAAGTGGGGCAATCCGTAACATTAACTTGTAACAACAATCAGGCTGTTTTGGGTCAAGCGGAACTAATAAAACTAGCTTCATTCGGACATGACTTCTCTTCCCCATTGAAATGAATTGGAAATTATACCCCTCATAATTTAGTTTCATACACTAGATACATAAGAGTTTGAATAAGAAAATGTAGGTAATTGAAACAGCTACCTATATTTAGAAGCTAGAATGTTTGCTGCATCACTGGGTGTTGTTCGTGTGTATATGTCACTTTTAAGATAAACGCCCGCGACGGATTCGTTCAACCATTTGAAGTGCATGTGTACTCCCGGCACGAATCGTGCATCGTTTAGTGTCTGCCTCGGGTCCAGGGTTTCCTTCAGAGGTGTCGTAACTGAAATTAGAGGTAGTCAAATAAAGCAGTGCAGAATATAAGCACGCGCGTGAAATATACTTACAAATAAAAAAAACCAATAGCCGGTTAGATGTTACGCTTCATGCGACGTAGCTTGTTTCAACGAATGGCGTTATTATGTCATTTGTTCCTTGGAGCTACTTCCTAGTAGGGATCGAAATCCCAGGACTGGTTCGTTTCCCGTGAAAAACGTGAACTCGTGTGCGTCAGGATGGCTGGACCATGTTGCATTTTTCAGTGTTTCCTTATACGAAAAGTTAGTACCAGCATGGTACTAGTTGGTACCTATCGTAGAATAGTTGGTACCTACGTAAAAAGAGAATAAATAGCATTTACAAGTGGCCCGCCATTCTGACGTCAGGATGGCTGGACCATGGTGGAGTTACCCTAGTTACGGTAACTTTGGGGGGGAAAATAGGTGTGAATCAGTTAGCCTATAGTTGGTACCTTCGCAAAATATCAATTTTATCCCTCTAGCCCCATTAACACTAAAGTTATAGCCATTTTAGTATAAAATGTCCTTGGCAACCATTTTTATTGAAATATTCAGTTAAGTACAAAGCATTTGCGAGGTTTCTTTACATAAACCGATAGTTCCTACATAGGAGTAGTTAGTACCTATCGTCAAAACATTGGTACTTACGTATAATTAGAATAAATAGCACTTATTTATTCTGACGTCAGGATGGCTGGACCATGGTGGAGTTAGCCAAGTTACGGTAACTTTGGGGGAGAAAATAGGTGTGAATCAGTTAGCCTATAGTTGGTACCTTCGTAAAATATCAATTTTATCCCTCTAGCCCCAATAACACTAAAGTTATAGCCATTTTAGTAAAAAAAATCCTTCAACCATTTTTATTTATATATTCAGGTAATTACACAGCATTTACGAGGTTTTTTTACGTAAACCGATAGTTCCTACATAGGAGTAGTTAGTACCTATCGTCAAATCATTGGTACTTACGTATTATTAGGATAAATAGAATTTATTTCATTCCATCCATCCCAGCAATATTCAACCCAAAAATTCTTAGAAAATATTGTTCCTTACTCAAACTTCTCTATATTTTACGTCAGTTTTGGATTGAAAGTTTAATTGATTTTGATCTGAGTTGGTATCACTTTGGAATAATTGTATAAAATACCGAGTTAAATAGTAAGACCCTATATACGTGAAAAGAATTGTAAAGACCTGTTTACACGTGCGGCCTGAATAATAACAAATAAAATAAAAATAAATACACTTCACGCCTTTTAATCTCAAAGCGGGGTAGGCAGAGGCGCTTGCTAAGCAAGTGCCCACGGTTCACCAAGCGTATTTAACCCAACGTGACAGGGGGTGAGCCCATCGCCGTTATAGGGTTCACACAACTTGTGGTGTGCGGGTTTCACCACGATGTTGTCCTTCACCGTACGAGCGTTGCGTTGCGTACATAGACTCTGAAAAAGAGTGCCTTTGGGTGTACCAATCTTCAACATCCAGTAGCCGGAACCCGCGACCTCCCGGTTGCAAGTCAAGTATCCGCCCAACTGGACCACAGACGCATTTATGCGCGTAACAATAATTTAAAATTATAATTTTTATATAATTAATAATTATTTTAAATTCGGGGTCCTTTTACACGCAGTATTCAATAACGATTAAAAAACCGATTAATATCGAACATATATTTGAAGACTTCGGTCATTTTTGACAGGGAAAAAAATGGCGGTGGAATCTTATTCCTAATAAACAGGTTTCAACAAAATATTCAGTATAAAACTCTCTACCGTGACCTTAGAAACTTATTGCGCTCGTCAAAATGAACAACTTTTACTATAGTTACTATTTTGAGAAATATTCAATTCTGAAGAATTATTTTTCCAGTTTTTAATTTTGAAAAGCAGAAAAACGTTTTCACGGTCTTTTTACACCGAGTATGTAATTTGACTTCTTTCACAAATGAAAAAAAATCTTGTTAGTTGTTGACATGTACTTAAATAAGTGCCTTAGTAATTAATATTGATGTGTAGATATAGGTAATGTATAAATTTGGTTGGTCTATGTAAATATTACTTTTATTTATTATTCAGGCCGCACGTGTAAACTGGTCTTTACAATTCTTTTCACGTATACAGGGTCTTACTATTTAACTCGGTATTTTATACAATTATTCCAAAGTGATACCAACTCAGATCAAAATCAATTAAACGTTCAATCCAAAACTGACGTAAAATATAGAGAAGTTTGAGTAAGGGACAATATTTTCTGTCCAAGAATTTTTGGGTTGAATATTGATGGGATGGATGGAATGAAATAAATGCTATTTATCCTAATAATACGTAAGTACCAATGATTTGACGATAGGTACTAACTATTCCTATGTAGGAACTAACGGTTTACGTAAAGAAACCTCGTAAATGCTGTGTAATTACCTGAATATTTAAATAAAAATGGTTGCCAAGGACATTTTATACTAAAATGGCTATAAATTTAGTGTTAATGGGGCTAGAGGGATGAAATTGATATTTTGCGAAGGTACCAACTATAGGCTAACTGATTCACCCCTATTTTCTCCCCCAAAGTTGCCGTAACTAGGCTAACTCCACCATGGTCCAGCCATCCTGACGTCAGAATAAATAAATGCTATTTATTCTAATTATACGAAGTACCAATGTTTTGACGATAGGTACTAACTACTCCTATGTAGGAACTATCGGTTTATGTATAGAAACCTCGCAAATGCTTTGTACTTAACTGAATATTACAATAAAAATGGTTGCTAAGGACATTTTTTACTAAAATGTCTATAACTTTAGTGTTAATGGGGCTAGAGGGATAAAATTGATATTTTGCGAAGGTACCAACTATAGGCTAACTGATTCACGCCTATTTTCCCCCCCAAAGTTACCGTAACTAGGCTAACTCCACCATGGTCCAGCCATCCTGACGTCAGAATGGCGGGCCACTTGTAAATGCTATTTATTCTCTTTTTACGTAGGTACCGACTATTCTACGATAGGTACCCAACTAGTACCATGCTGGTACTAAC
The DNA here is from genome assembly GCA_012932125.1 of Conopomorpha cramerella. Classification (NCBI taxonomy): domain Eukaryota; kingdom Metazoa; phylum Arthropoda; class Insecta; order Lepidoptera; family Gracillariidae; genus Conopomorpha; species Conopomorpha cramerella. The sequence goes on from SJJU01000176.1 coordinate 13,265, forward strand.
TTTTCGTATAAGGAAACACTGAAAAATGCAACATGGTCCAGCCATCCTGACGCACACCGTGAACTCTAGCATACGTAATCTTATATATAAAAATCAAAGCCACTTTTCGTTGACATTCCATAACTCCGGAACGGGTGGACCGATTTCGCTAATTCTTTCTTTGTTGTCCTCACTAATGACAGCAGGTTCTTATGAAAGAAAAAAAATGACATCCACTGCTGGGCACAGGCCATCCTAGATATTCATATAAATAGTTAAGATCGTTCGCAGGTGGCTTATTCCGGTTAAGGTTCAGGTTAAGGTCGCTTATTTTATCTTCCGTCAACTATACTTTGTACATTAAAAATCTTCGTTGGTGAATTTACTGGTGGATTTTTTACAAAGATTAAATTATTGAGATCAATAGATCAACTAAAAATCTTTAAGTTGAGATCTTAAGTCGGACGAGGTAGGTATTTTATTAAGTCCAACGAACAAAATTTCATCACTTACAAATAAGGAAAGGCTTATCCGGTGTCGCCAAGTGCACCTTAATGAAATTCATGACGTCTTTAATGGTATCTGTGGGCTGGAACACGCCTTGAAGCACTGCACTGTCTGGAAATTGTATTCTCACAACTGCATTCTTGTAGTCACCCATTATATATTGAGATGACTGAAAAGATACACAAAATGTACACAGTCCCATTGAAACTTAGATTTTAGTGTGTGCTTAAAAGGACCTCTAATCGCACAGTTCGCGATCCAGCCCAATCATCACTGACTGAACTAAGGTGTCCAATTGCTGTAGACCAAGGCTCTAGTATTGTAGTCAGTGTAGTGAGAAAAATGGCGAAACTTTTATGTTGTGTGTGATTTCCATACAATACATACATTCCTTAAAAAATGAGGTAACAACTTAAGGAACTCTTTAAGGTAATGCGCACTTTTAACAAATTGTTACCTGTTCTGATATAGTATCTTTCTGTATGGAGGTGAGCAATGGTTTATTTTCTAAATCCATTCTCTTCTTGTGTAAGTCATGGTATAGTCTTCGGACCTCTTCAACAGTCAGGTCGTAAAAGTCGTCCGGTAGATCTTCCAATTCTTCAACGTCACCTTCTGGTTGCATGTACACTATGGCTTTATTGTCTCCTAACTGTAAAAATAATAATGATATGGTTAAGGTATTACATAAAAAAATTCTAACCATTCAGTCATAAGTGTGAAAGATGTACACCTGTCCAACTGGCTTTGATGATGGCCATTGATAACTGAAGCAGACAACCTTAGGTCGCACCCCGACGGAGGAGAATAGAATAGAACATGTTTGTTTTTGGATACAGTTTGATAATCCTTTCCAATAAAAAAAAATTGTCCCATATTAGACATAGACATTTCTTTATTTCGACACACAAGTACAGACATACACAGACGAAAACACAATTTGTTAAAAGCATGAAGTTCAATAAAAAATGGATCGTGTAGCACTGCGCGTGTGCTGCACCTCGCGGTCGAAAAGGGCAACGACTCAGCATGGTGTCACGAGCATAACTGCCCGCGACGCTGATATTCTGCCGACACCCTAAGGGAGACTGGTAGCCTATCATAAATACACAAATAAATAAATATGTAGATAAATGGTGTGTGTGATGTGTTATATTATATACGATAGTAAATGCATTAAATAATATAAATAATAAATAAGTAAACTAGTTTGTAGATAAATAAGGAATTAAATAAATAATACGTAAATTAATGACCAGCATCAGGTACACAGATTTTGTTGATTAACAAGTAGATGTAAAAATAAAGGTATGTACACTACTGCAGTTTCGCAAAGGGGGTGGCAGGTCATTTCAGCACTTCGTTGCCTGGTACCTGAAGCTACCTCTAAATGCAGCTGTTTTGTGGTGCTGTGTAGAAAGCGGCAGCGATTGTGTTCTGGCCAAACCCGAGTTCCTGGTGTTACGCCAATTTAATTTTTCGTCCAGTTAAACAGATTTTCCTGTTTTCACAACTCCAAACAATAACGTAGCAAAGTACAGCTTCTGCCTACTTTTCATATTGAGAATGTTCTCATTATTCAGGTACGGGGTGACATGACTACGCGGGGGGATTTTAAAACAATAACGTGCACATGCATTTTGGACCCGTTGTAGGAGGGCCTGCGTCTTACTCAACAAACAGGGACCAAAAGCGGGTAAACAATAGCACAGCTTGGACCAAATAAGGGCGTTGCAAAGTTTTGTTCTGATGCCAACAGACAGATAGGGGCGTAGCTGATACAGAACCGTAAGCCTAAAGAAATAGCTCCGAACGGTATTGATAACATGCTGCTCAAAACGCAGGTGACTGTCCATAAGCAATCCCAAGTTGCGCACTTGAGATACCCTTTCAATTGGGTTTCCCATTAACTCGACCTTCAGGCTGTCACTTTCTATTCTGGATACCTGACGTCGAGTACCCAGGATCATGTATTTGGATTTGGAGGGGTTTAGTACCAGATTACTCTTACTACACCAACGAGAGATTGTGGGCAGGACACGATTTATGTCAATAACAGCCTGATTTGGCTCCTTTAGGTCGACAGAGGTATATAACTGTAAGTCATCCGCATACAGGTGAAAAGAGGAATGGTGCAGACCCTTGATGATATCTGCACTATAAATAATAAAAAGCAAAGGACCCAGAATTTAGCCCTGTGGAACTCCTGTAGGTACTGAACTAAGTAGGGACAACTTTACAGAACCATCTTGCTTACGAAGATTTATCTGCTGACAATGACCCGATAGGTAGCTACTAAACCACCTCACAGCTGAATTACTGAAGTTATAAAATGAAAGCTTAGAAAGAAGTAAACTATGATTAATGCAATTAAAAGCGCGGGAAAAGTCAAGAAGTGCTACGATCGACCCACGCCACCACATCGGGCATGGGATGTATTCAAAATACCATCAATAACATCAATCAGGGCCCTACTGGTACTATGACCTTTACGGAAACCCGATTGACGCTGTGGAAGAATACAAATATCTTCACAATATTTTAGTACAGTCGGCCAAGAATCTGCTCTACCACCGTAAGGTTGAAACTCATATGATTGTCACTAAACATTAAGGTTCATTGTTCACTTGTCACAATATACCAACTCTACCTTATTGATATTTTAGTGACACAGGAAGTGTCATCGAAACTGATAGACCATTTTCTTGGCCGACCGTACCTGCTTATTAATAACATTTTCCTATACTTTGGACAGATATGGCAAAATAGATATTGGACGCAAGTCCGAGTCAGTAGCAGGATTGGCATTCTTAGGTAATATTAACGATAATGGTGGCCGATGATGGTCCCCTGATAAGAAACCCTATTAAGGATTATGGGCATGAGTTGACATATGTACTAATATTAATTAGACAGTAAAAGCAAAGCTCTGCCTTTGGGATTAAAAGGCGTGAGGTGTAACTTTTTTTAAAAGATTACTTAATTATTGTACTTACAAATGTGACTTCTTCCTCAATTTTCAGACGTCTTTCTAAATTGGCTTGTATTTCAGCTGAACTCTTAACATTGACTTCTTTACTTGGGGTAACTGGTTCTTCAACTTCCATGCTAGATGGCTCTTCTGAGACATTAGGCTCCTGGTTAAGGTCATGGTTTTCTGGTCTTGTTTGGACTGTACTGCTTGCCCCTAAACAAATTTTTTCCTTTATTTTTCTTAGTGGATCATTTATTACAGGGCTTGTTTTACTTGATGATGGGGCAGAGTCTGCAACTTTTGGCTCTTCTTTTAAAGGTACTTTGTACACTGCAGATACATTTGCTTGCCTGTAGGTAAATAATATAATGTTACTTTAGTTTGCTGTCTAATGTTTGACTGATGGGATGTCATGCATTCAAGCTACAAGACTTTGATAGAAACAGTCAGTTAAGCATGTTGGGTTGGAGTATATCGGTCAAAATATCAGCCATGTATGTATGTATGACATAGTGCATTGTCATCAGAACAATGAGAGTAAATATTTATTCCAAACATTTATAGTTTAAAGCAAAGGGTTAATTCTTGTTTTCAAGTGTACTCATTTTATATTCTGTCATCCAATGGCCGGGGCATAGGGTAGATAATGTTTGACAATAAAACTTGACATCACATTACGTATTACACCAACATATGTAAAGAGAATTGTATAACTTCATACTTACGTAGGTTCATCTAATTTATTGAATAACCTCAGCATTGCACGGCCGCCTAGCAAACCAAGTTGGCGCAAGGTTTTATCTTTCATTGCAACAATGCCAACAACATCTTGTCTCATATATGACACAGCAGGATTTGTCAATGTTTGTAATTCTTTAGCAGCTAAATGAATGACCAGGTCATATAGAGTTGTGCTTGGAGTAAAATCTGCTGTGCGCCTTTCCCCTGTGAAGCAGACAACATGTTGTGTATGGGTAAAAAAATCTTAATATTTTCCTATTCTACCAAGTTATTCATGAACAAACATACCATCATCCAAAGTGAGGCCAATAGTGACATTACTTTCAGTCCTTTTTCTATCCACTTCAACCATTTCAAGACATGCCTTGTTTGGCAAGTTAGAAAATCTCATTGTACTTGATAAATCAAGTATTTTATTATGATGTTTTAAATTATAGTCACTTGGCTGAAAGCCATGTTTGGAACACACATCCTCTAGAACCTGGAATAACACACAACAGTATTGAAATAAAAACAATGTTAGTAAAGAACTTAGTCATAGGTTAAATGCTTATAGATATATAGGTATTCATGACATTTAGGTATGTAGCCTAAAGCAAAACATTGGATAAGTAAGTACTTTAATTTTACCATCTATTAGAGTACTTTAGTTGTATTAATGAAATGCTGGTCAGGTATACATGTGGCTCAGGCTGGCTGGACAAATCTTCAAAATGGGTCACAATTAAGCAGGTCAATAGGCCACTAAATGTGACGGCTAAACATCCTTACTTCAGAATTTGTGACGCTACAGAGACTTAGATTATCAATTGAAAAAGTGTCCAGCCTGTGAAGTGATTTTAACAAGTGTTTGTATATCAACGGCCGTCACAAATATTTGTGACAGCCATAGAGCTAAAAGTTTTGTGATACTTACAGCGGTTCAATAGAAAAATGCAAAAATCTGTGTCCAGCCAGCTTGAATTTACGTAGAAACATTCTGGCTGGACACCTCTGAATCTGATGAATGGGAGCGTTTGGAATACGGTTTCTTTATAAGGTTTTAGTGACGCAATTTGTGACGGCAATAACGTTGAATTTATGGCGTCACATTTGAAGGTTTACAAGAAATCAGTGAAAACATGGTGTCCAGCCAGCCTGAACTTCAAGCTGGCTGGACACATGTATCTCCGCTACCTGATGGTCTTCGACCTTTCGGAATACGTCCCAGTTTTAGTGACGGGGTCGGTAATGATAACCTGAATTTGTGACGGAGAAACTTTGAGCAGTTTCGAAGATATTGACAATTAAAATATTCCCATACAAACATTCACTAATATTGTAAGGTGACCATAATTTTACATGAATAAAAGATTTCTGCAAATTGTCAATTAAGCCTGATTTTTATATGTTAACAATTTAAAATAATAACAATTGAATACCAATACGGCAACTGCCTAAATGAGAAATGAAAACTTAAACAAGCAAATCAATAACAAAATTATGGAAATAACTTAAAGGAAGAACAAACTAGAAATTTGATTTGGTATTTAGGTACCAACTTTATTTATTGAAGAATATTTTAACGTTTAAATTAGGTATTTAAAGTGATAACCATCAACATAATTTGCGCCGCCTACCAAAGTATGAGAACGTAAGTAAAACTAAGAAGAAAAATAATGTGATTTATTAGAACAGCAAATATTTTGTTTTATTTATAGACATATCTTCGAGCATTACTTACCATGGCACTCTTACTTACCATAAAGAACACCACGACTAAAAAACCCGACTGCAAAGACACGCAACTAAAAAGAAATGAACAAATGAATCGTAAACACAAGTATTCCTGCAACTTACAGTTATAGGTACATACCTACACTCATAACTCTTCTTTTTGGCTGGGTTCCCTATTGATCGAATGCCCAATGACGATGTTTATTCACATGTTCGGTCATATAATCATCGGGCTCATTTCATGTTCGGGATTTTGTTGTACAAAGAGTAGGTATGCACACCAATACACGGTTCCTTAAAATATACTTGTCCTACATGAAACCTAAATTATTATTGGTTACCCTACTACATTGTTTGTATGGAGAAATTTAAAAGAGCAATATCTTCGAAACTGCCCAAAGTTTCTCCGTCACAAATTCAGGATATCATTACCGACCCCATCACTAAAACTGGAACGTATTCCGAAGGTCGAAGACCATCAGGTAGCAGAGATACATGTGTCCAGTCAGCTTGAAGTTCAGGCTGGCTGGACACCAAGTTTTCACTGATTTCTCGTAAACCTTCAAATGTGATGCCATAAATTCAATGCCGTCACAAATTGCGTCACTAAAACCTTATAAAGATTCATCAGATTCAGAGGTGTCCAGCCAGAATGTTACTACGTAAATTCAAGCTGGCTGGACACAGATTTTTGCATTTTTCTATTAAACCGCTGTAAGTATCACAAAACTTTTGGCTCTATGGCTGTCACAAATATTTGTGACGGCCGTTGATATACAAACACTTGTCAAAATCACTTCCATGGCCGAGATTGAGAGACCAGCGAAAACGCGTTTTTCAAGCTGGCTGGACACTTTTTCAATCGATTATCTAAGTCTCTGTAGCGTCACAAATTCTGAAGTAAGGATGTTTAGCCGTCACATTTAGTGGCCTATTGACCTGCTTAATTGTGACCCATTTTGAAGATTTGTCCAGCCAGCCTGAGCCACATAGGTATACAACATTGTGATTGTGGTACTTGTAGCTCAGCTTACAAAGTGCTCTTGTAAACTTGAACTTCAGCTAATATTGTCACATTAGAAGTGGTCTGGGGCACATACCTATTGTCTCCAGAAGCTCTGTTAGAGTGACATACATGAGTAAAGTTTATGTATTCTATAAACATGAAGTACTATACGTACCTGCAACATGTTCGTATCTGGGGTACAATGCACTTTTGCTCGTCTGCCATTTGGCGTCAAAACAGTGATATCCCTGGACATTTTATTCCTGAAAATACGAAATCACCGCAATTTTCATAGATCGCAGAATAGTTCGTAAGTTGTCTTTGTTTATATACAATTAACAAACGTAAGTACTTATATTATTACAGAAATTTCATTTCAAATTATTTTACAAATGTTGGGTAACGTAAAAGAGTTCTCCTTCTTACTTTTGGTATGTTTCCGTTGATTTTCAGATTAATTTTCTCGGCAAAAATGTACAAAACAAATCGTCATGAAATTTGACGTGCGATGGATGACATTTGACTTTGACACACCGGCTCCGGCTTCAATATAAAAATTTACAACTTATCAATATACTATTTTCATCCGCTGACGCACAGGTTCAAGTCGTTCAGCCGTGGCATGTGACACCCGTCGTAATCCTATTCCTCGTCCTACTTCCTACTACTACTACAGGGTCGTTCACTAGCTATGCAGTTTTCGGTTCAAGAGGGCAGCTTGGGATCACACCACACTACCACCTCTCCACAGGAGTTGTTTTACAGACAGGTCATCCAGGCTTCTGTCCTTTGGACCCACTTTGGTCGCCTCTTACGTCAGGCAGGGGGTCAGCCGTAACCTGGGGTCTATAATAGGTGCTACGGCGACGGTGCACTTTTTGTGCTATCGAGTACGCTCATCCCTAACGAATAGCAGAGTATAGATTAGAGTGTTCGCCGTCTGCGTCACCGCACTTTGAAACAAATCGCGGTACTATTATATGCACGAATCCTACGGATTTATTCTGCGCCGGACTTTTTGTTCATATAATGGGGAATTTTCTTTGACGTTTTTCTGACAGATTTTCGGGCGGATTACTGTCATACTTTCCAAACAAAGTTTGACAGTATCTTGGCTAAAGCAGAGAATGCCTGCACCGGATAACTCTGCGAAACGGCTCAGTTTAATGTGGCGAAGCGAATGAAAACTGGCAAAAGCAGTGAATTAAAAATTTCAATCAATATTACAATCAAACACAGTTTATTGTCCAAAAAATATATTTATTGTAGTAGACAACCACGAGGGGGCGCGCACGGCGCCCAGCCTGTGCCGCGCGCGCCTCCCAAACAACGCTTCACTATCTACGACCAGCTCTCGTTTTATTAATTTGAATAATTTATTTATTAATTACATCGCATCTTTTATCTGTCCGTATTTTAATAATAGATAATATAACTAATTTCGTCTTGTATAACTTGGTGTAAGAACAGCCTTCAGGAATTGAAATAGGGTGGCGCAAAACGCCTCACAGCACAGTTTCCATTTCAACTCGCGTCCGCTCTCTGAAACAAAATTTAAACACTGTAACACAAAACGTACAAGAAATCATAGGTAAGGGACCGTGTTGAATTTCGAGTGCAACAGCACTTTTATGAAAGTACCAATTAATAGATACAAGAAGTAGGTACGAAATTGTGAAATATACCTGGCGCGTAAATCATCGCAAGAGAGCGGGCGGTCGAGATCAGAATGCGCGGGGAAGCGCAGTTTACGGTCGCGCGTCGCGTCGTGTCGGGCGGCGAGCAACGTGGCGGCGGAGGCGAGGCGGCGCGGTGGCGCAGACACGCCGGCGGCGGCCAACGCGGCGGCCAGCTGCCGCGCGCGCGCCACGGCCGCGTCCCGCTCGTGCCGCGCGCGCCACGTCTGCGCCGCGCACTCCGCCGAGCGGCAGGTGCCGCGCGACCGCGGCGCGTACCTCTGCGCCGCCGCCGCCTCCATCACTGCACCGTGGAACGATAACGATTGTCCTGAAACAATGATTTCGAGGTAAGTATAGTTCCTTATACCATTTCAAGTCACGGTTATTCAGAGGAGGAGAGATATTAACGTCAACCGCAGCAGCAATAGAATTTATGAGTTCGTTAGTAATTAAATTGATAGCGAGGAAGTTACCGGAAAAAAACGCTAGGAAGGTTGATAATTTACCCATGGAGAGTGAGACGAGCGCACAGCAGTTGCCGGCGGTGTCGGAAGCGGCAAGGTGCGCGCGCATGTACCGAAAGTACACGTGCTCCATGAGGAGCAGCAACGCCGCCAGCAAGATGCCGGCCATCAGCAGGAGGAACGCCGACAGGAACTGCTCCAGCGCCAGCGGGTCCGACGACTTGTGCTCCTGCTTGTTTGGCTTGCACGTGCCCGTCATCCAGTACCTGGCAGCGAGAGTCTTGCAGTGTTAAAACTCTGTGATTTTATTTTGTGCTAAGTCAGAGTTGATGTTTTCTTACGGGTTTTGCTCTTTGGATTACGAAAAGAGAGAATCGGATTTATGTACAGAATTTATTAAAAAGAAAATACCTATGGAGTAATTAGGAAACCATCCTCACTTTAAAATGTCTACTCTTATATATAATTAAGCTAAAAACTATAAGCGTTACGTTAATTATACACATTACATGTTATCTAATTTAACATAACGAAAGTGCTACGCTGGACTACGCCGTAGCCTTGGAAAGTGCTACGTTCCCTTTGCTACGCGCGTAATCAGTCGCTGCCTGTAAATTACTCGTAATACTACGCCGTTACATGCGTTGAATTGGTAATGGTTGGCCTATTTACTTCGGTCCGTAAGGGAAACTATAACACACGCAAAGGTATGTTCTTAGGAACCATGTCATCGTGACGCATTTATTACTGTGACTGCACAACATAGAATTACCATAGTTAAATATTAAACATTCAATAATTGTAAAGTATTTCCAATGAAATTTTTTTATAGAAGAATTCTACGATGAAATAGTTTCTCGTATAAACAGGGCGCAGAGGAACAGTTAGTTTAAAAGTTAATCAGGTTATTAAATAATCCTGTTAATTGTTTGTTTATAAACTGTCCAATTTATTGAATTGGACATGGTTTTATGTATGATGAACCACAGTGGCACTTGCTAATAAAACACTATTTATTCCATGGTAAAGCGGATGTTCAAATGTCGCATAATTTCATTTTTTTAATTTTATTTAATACTTTATTGCACCATCAGTACAATTGGTGGACTTAATACTAAAGTATTCTCTACCAGTCAAACTCACAACATGGGAGAAATATAGGTGCGGGTCAGTATTTATAAAGTTGTAAGTGAATACATTTATAACTTAAGTAGGTAGGTTAAACAGAATACACTCAATAACAAACATTTATAATCACATAAAAATAATAAAAAAATAATAATAATAATAAAATGCTTTATTGGTACTAAAAAAATGGTGTTATATCAATAATACGTTTACTCACATTAAAATTAAAATGAATACGATAAATACTAAATAAAATATATAAATATATATTAATTAATGATACTAATTTCAAGTATTCTCCATCAATAAATAGTATAAACAAATTCGCCTGATGTACATCCCATACATACATACATTTCACGCCTGTCTCCCAGAGGGGTAGGCAGAGACTACAGATCTCCATTTGTCACGATCCTGACATACCCCTTTTGCTTCATCTACATTTCATACATCTTTTCATACATGACCTCCGGTTTCGAGTACTTTTCACGCCACCTTCGGTCAGGACATCACCAATCTGGTCCTTCTGGGGCAACCTCTACTCACCCGGCCCATCACCCATATAAATCTCTTTCGTCAATCGACTTTCACCCATTCTCTCCATATGCCCAAACCACCGAAGCATGCCCTTTTCTATCTTGGTGTCTACATCTTCCTTCAAACCGCCTGATGTGGTTTTCTTTAATATAAAGAGTGTTTCTAGAGAAAGGTTTATATGTAAGTATAATACATATTTACAAATTATAAAAAGAACACTATACAAATAGGTTGCACTGCACTATCGGCAACATGATAGCAGGGAAACTCTGTTAATAAAGTATGTTGGCAAAACAACGTTAGTTGTTTATGAATTCACTATGTCCAATTTAAAGCGACTTCAAAAAAGGGAGTCATTCTCAATTCGACCCTATATTTATGTATTTTTATGTTTCTTCGCGGACTCTCTATGAACCGATTTCGACGATCTTTTTTGTTGAAAAGAAGTTCAATTTCAAAGGCGGTACCATCATTCCTTATGATACTCAGGGTTTGATGAGTGCAGACCAGATAAAACGAGCGGAAATTAAAAAAAATGTAGGTGCGGGCGACTAGTACTGGCTGTAGTAGTTTCTTTTTGAAATTATAGAATCACGTGACATTTACTTATAACACTTTTCTATAATTTATTCGATGTTCATGGATTTTCGAATGTGGTATAGTTTCAGAATTTTCTATACGGACTCATATAAAAAGCTACAATAAGTAATAACGATATTATTTATCTCACCTTCGTAATCGTTCTAGGTCTCCATTGGCGCGCATTTCTAGTAACCTCTTGTTAAACATGCCGAGGTATTTTGAGTTGCGAGCGAACGCGAGTCCGTACCCGGACATGGCGTACCACGACCCCACAGTCAGTAGGCGACAATCTTCGTCCTGTTCCACAGACACACATTATTTTATATAATTCATTCTATTGAAAAAATATACTACCAATACTACAAACTCCAAAGTTTGTTTGGATGGATGGCTGTATTTCATGAGAAAGGTACTGAAATTTAATATAACATTACAGTAACTTTTTTTGCTTTATACATAGGACATCATTTATGCCGAAGAATTATAAAACAAATATACGAATTGAAAGCATGTAAGTTATGGTCCCATGCGTCCATAGGTAGACAGAGGTGCCTTGGCGTAGCGTCTCGTACAGTGAGCGCCAATAAATCAAGCCCTCTGGTAGCATACGCTTTGAATAAGAGTCAAATCCCTCACGAAGCACTCTGCGCAAAGTTCTGTCTACCACGTTAGACATTGGAGGTGAATTTATGTGAGTGTGGAAATGTACGCATATTGTGAGTAACAATAGTTTTACCTGCGACACTAGATAGTCGAGCACGGTGCCATCGTAGATAAAGGCGTCGAGTTCGCCTGTAAGAACGCCAGTCACGCCTGCACTTACTGTACTGCGGTTGTACCTGACGAAAATTGCAAATAAGCATACGATTGACCACCTTAAATCTTAATCCGCGTTGTAATCTACAATGGAGACACGAATGGGCATGGGTTACTGGTGCAACCGTCACTTGAAGATGCCCAGACTTTGTACAATTGTGGATCTAAAATATGAATTTAAATGTACATGTATGTTTACATATCATTGCCGTCTCTGTTAATGACAGAATATCTGAAGCTATATACCATACAGAGAGCTAAACATTTTATATTAATAGAAATCAAAAGGCGGTGAACGGAGTGTCTTATTCAAATATCTTAAGCACAGGATAATCAAGGGATTTGAAACATACTTCGATTTCTTTATTTTGGACGTTATTATTGACGAACAGATACAGTTAAGTTATAACAGATACATTTTTTTTTTAATCACCATGAACAAGCGTTTGACCACCATCCTACCTGATGTTAAGCAGCGATGAAGAAATTGCAAAAGTACTCACTGCGACATGTAGGCGTGCGGCTCTGAGAAGTATTTAGCTAGTGTGGCATCAGTGTGCGACCAAGGCACCGTGCCGAACTTGAGCGGCGGTCGTTGCGACAGCGGACGGGAAATGCGCGGGTCGTCTATACCGCTCAGCTCGTGGTACTCCTCGCGGGTGATCATGAACGCGGCTAGGTTCGCCGTGTATATGGCGAGGAACACCACCGCGAACATCGCCCACATGTTCGTCATGAAGCGGGACGTGAATCCGCGCGGCGAGTCCACGTGGACGGATGCCTGTTTTTAATTTCTAGTTAGTACGGTGTTTTATGAGCGAAATGTTCCCAACTTATAATAGTAGCACTCTAAATTTTAACCCAGGAACTGAGGGGTCCGTTTGATACTTTTGATGTCATCGTTGTAGGGTTTACATATCTACTAAATACCCTTGCGCAGGTTTACTCATACTTTTTTCTTTATTAGTTTTAGGTAAAGTATGTAAAGTTATTCGTGACCCTCACTAGTTATAAACACAAATCAATAATTCTCTCAGAGAATGTAATATTATAAGTAATTGAGAACTGTTCCGCACTGATTAGCATTTTGTGGTGCTCATAATTTGTGGTGGTATTCACTAGCCATCACATTTTAGTTATGACGAGTGCATTATATGGGTAATTATCAACGATGGTAAAGTTGACTAACCATTAGTATGATAACAGGTGCGTAGTCCAATGAGCCGGACAACCAAACCAAGACATGAGTGAAAAGTGAACGTACTAATTATTAATAGTATCAGTTATTTATACGTACTTGAAACAACACTGCCCAGACAATCCAATAAGTCCGACACAGTGAAAATCTATTCTGCGAAATGAGCTGTTTCTTGTTTTTCCCTCGGGAACAATCGAAGCCACTTGGCGACATCCACTCGAACAGGAAAATGGTGAACGTTGCAGCTTGAATGGCTACCGCCCCGACAAGCATCCAGGACGCCGTATCGAATGGCTCCAGGAATGCTGTGGGGGATATGATCCCGGTCCTCTTGGCCACAACGATGGCCACTCCAGTCTCCATGAATGGCACACTGAAGTCGACCACAGACTCGCGGTCCGAATTTATCGTTAGGGATGTTAATACCTACAACAAACAATCAAGACAGTACTGGTTAAATAGTTCATTATCTAAGTACTCCATAATTTTATTGAAACTTAAAAGGTCGGTGTTAATAAGTGTAACCTAAGGCATCAGTGTTTTGTTTTACTTATGAAACTTATTGGCTGTAGCTTAAAAACCATAAATACTTCTCGTCTAACCCCAACATTATTTTTATTATTCTTTATTACTGTTTTATCTTTATTTTCGTTATTATTCTTTATAACGTCTGATACAGGAATGAATAGAAAATAAAATATCCTTTTGAGCGGTAGTCTACGGATTCTGTCAACGTAGAGTCGATAGCTTCATACAAAAAGACCAATCAGCTGATCGCGTTTGTGTGGGGCACAGTTGGGATGGTCCAATTTTTTCTCCTTACGGGACATTGACACTTGATAAAATGGACTCAGTAGTCTACATAAACAATAGACTTCGGCTTAAAGGGTTTTTCACATTCACCCTGTTAGATTATTACCATGTCAGTTTTTTTGTTGATAAGGTCCGCGATGAGCCCATTCCACTTGCCGTTCTGCACGATGCCCCAGCGGCCGTCCTCGACGCGCGCCAGCTCGTACGTGAACCCGAGCTGCTCCGCCAGTTGCTGCAGCAGGTCTATGCAGAAGCCACTGCAGCACTGGTACAGGGAACTGTTCCGGTGCGCGAAGCCCGTTTCTAACCTAATAGTGACAGATTGAAAATGGTTCGTTAATAATGGTAATGTACGTGTTGTATTTCTTATAAAACACGCCTTAAAAGGAGTCAAAGTCAAGTCAAAGTCAAAGTTTCTTTATTTCATCTTTATAAGTGTTATAACATACAGATATACAGTAGAATAACACAAAGCTTGATGAACGTCATTTATGACTTTAAAACAAAAGTAATCGTCCCCGGTTCGAATTAAAGTCTCGATTCGAGAAAATTCGAGTCTAAAGGAAATCGGATAGTGATAGTTTAAGACTATATAGTTTCAAATCTGTACGTCGATAACGTAAGCAATAACCGTCGTATTCATAAAAAGTTAAAACGTTGACTAACTAGTTGACGTATATCAACTTGGACTGGTTTGTCCGTATTTGGCGTATGTACTTATTTGACAAGGTTATGGGACCTTTACTAACAGTGCACTAGAGCTGTTCTAACTTTACGAGGGTACTTCGTCCAATCTATATCGTAAAGGAAATACGTAATAAACAATCAACTTTGCGGATCATGACAATAAGATAGGGACATAATGGTTTGTTAAAGCCGTTCGGTTCTCTGTAACGCAAAAATATACTGGCAATATTCTTCTAATCCAAGGCCTAAAACAAGCCTGAACGAAATCCGGAATTCGAAAACTATTATTGGAAGATAGGTTGTTCCCTCCATTACATTGCTTATTTGTCCATCTAACGTGTCCAAAGGTTCTTCGAAATCGAAAAGCTTTGATGTGTGTTACAGACATCTACCTATACCTATGTACATTGGCTTGTAGAGATACAAAGTAGGAGAATCAACGTGAAACGTTGCCAATTCACTGTAACAATAGTTTCAGTGAATTGGCAAAGTTGGCAAGCACACCTAGGTACCATACTTGTTTTGCGATAATGTTAATCAATCCAAACCATTGTAATGTTAAAGTGAGAAGTTAGGTTTTTAGGCACGTTTTAGTTACTATTATGGACTATATTACTGTTATTATAATGTAAATAACAGTAATATAGTCCATACTTTACTATATTATTGTGTACTTAGTTACGTACCCTGCTACATCGACTTCGGGCGCTACGCGGCAGATGACACCGCGGTCCAGCGAACACCTTCCCGTCACTGGATCTGGCGGGGCAAAATTGATGTACGGCGGCTCCTCCAAGAAAGTGATCTTTATGTGGAACTTTTCCGGTACCCCCTGCGGCGGAGTGTGCAGCCCTCCCGGCCACACTATATCCTTTATGTCCAACCGTTCACGTGGATACGAGTTCCATGTACCGATTTCCTCCCACACCAACTGCAAAATATAAAGGTTTCACTCAACAATTCTTTTGTTACGACAGCAACTTTCAACATCTAGTTACAGAATATAATATTCTATTGTTGTTACAAAAGTTACCTGTTCACCGATGGCGGGTCGTAAATTCATAATTTTGAGTTCGGCCGCTTTTAATTCACCGTCGGGTGTGAATTCTATACTCTGTTTACCGGCTTCGCCTTCGACACTGACATTTCTCAAGTGTCGATAGAACCTTTCTCCGGTGGACCAACGAGCTTCGCCGGAGTTAGCTCCCCCGCATGACAGCCTAGTGCCAAGGGGGTGGTGAATGTTCTCTGGTTCTGATAAATATGACTCAACGCCGTATGCGAACACTTTTACAGCTGTCGCGATTTCTGATATAATGGAAGAACTTGATGTATCAAAGTGCACGCCTGTAAAAGATAAAAAGATAAAAATTATTGAAATAGATAATTTTAATGAAAAACTCGTACTAAAGGCTGATGCCATGACTACTCATCCAGTTTCACAAGTTAAGCACATTATAGATAAGGACGGTTAACCACCTTATTTTTACATTGTATAACATAAAGACATTATACGGCATGTCCGTTTCCAAGAGATCGCACATAATATTGAATAACTTATGTAAGAGGGATGCAGTTTGTGGAAAAAATCTGGCGAATGCTATTACCGAGCATGCCGACAGGAAACTTGTTAGGTTGTTGCATGGATCCCAGCACGCTCTGCGTAACGATCCATACATAGTTCTCTCCCGTTAGGTGGAGCTCTCCGGCGGAAGACAGAATGTCGGCGGCCTCTTCCCTAGTGGCGTACAGCAGCATCACGCGAGCCTCGCTCGTCACTAGTTCGTTCAGGTCGTTCGGTTTCTTCACAACCACCGCATTCAGGATTGTGAACTTGAATCGATCCTAAATGTACAAAGATATTTTTCAAAGCTTAATGATAATAATAATAGTCAACACAACAAAGTTTGTTTGAAACCTATTACTATATTAATATTTTTTTAAAATACACTCCACGCCTTTAATCCCAAAGCGGGGTAGGCAGAGACACTTACCCACGGTTCACCAAGCGTATTTAACCCAACGTGACATCGCCGTTATAGAGTTCACACACCTTGTGGTGTGCGGGTTTCATCACGATGTTGTCCTTCACCGTACGAGCGTTGCGTACATAGGCTCTGAAAAAGAGTCCCATTGGTACACGTCAAGTAGCCGGACTCGAACTCGGAACCTCCCGGTTACAAGTCAAGGATCCGACCAACTGGACCGCAGACGCTCATTATAACTGCTTATAACTATATTAATATTGTTATTATGTAATAACTAAATGTTATCAATATATTCCAATTTAACAAATCTCCATCATAAAATATATTGTATGAAACACATATTTTACCTTTACGTAAGTATTTAGGCAGGAATTTTACCTGGACAGCGCTGACTCTTTCGCGTACCGCTTGAATGAAGTCATCGTGGCCGGCAATTGCAGATGTTACAACACTAAATTGATGCCATTTATACCTGAAATAACAGTTGGTAATAATTAATAGGAAAGACGGCCCGGGGCCAACATCAGACATTTACAATTTTTTTGTCGACATCTAAACCGAGCTTAAACAACCTCGGCAGAGCTCGAGAGAATAGTAGGGATGACCGTTTCCCGGTAATTATTTCACCAGCTACGAGATCCCAGCCATAGTCATTTATCCGGATTAAAGGCTTTTGGACGGCAACAAAATTATCTCAAACTGTGGACACCGCTTTCCTTGCCGCAGTAACAGGGATTAAATGGATTCGTTACCTTTCTAAAATGGAAAGCATGGCTGCAGTCTGGTGTTCGAGCGACGGGGCCAACTGCAATCGCAGGGAGGCGTGCGAGGCACGCTTCTCCAGGCCGCTGTTGTCGGCGTTCCATGCTACTACCTGTCAGATGTTACACGATGAGGTCAGGATTGTGACAAGATACGTCACGAATATTTCCACAACACCAAACTTAGAGACGGGGTTCTAACGTTATTATGCAAATAAGGAAGTACACTTCAACAGAAAAATAGGAACTAGCTGAGTTACATTCAGCGTAGGTGTATCCACAACAGTTACAGACTTCACATTTCGTACCCACAAAGTAATGAAGTACCTCATTTAAGATACGGATTTTTACAGATCTCTTCTCAGATTCTCAGAACCTTTGTGGTAAATTGTAAGAAAAACGATAGTCTCGCGAATGATACCGCAGGGAAAGTTTTATTTAATTACGCACACAGAAAAAGCAGAAATGAACCTAGGTCGTAACCTATGCGTAGACACTTACCTACTTAAAAGCGTGACTATGATGAGTTACCTGCCTATTTCAATATTTTCCAAATCATTAGGTTGAAATCCTAAAATTTATTATCCACCCATTTGGTGTATGTAAGTAAATAACACGTTCAATGAAAATATACCTCTGTCGTAGAGTGTAGAGCTAAATATAGTCGTAACATTTTTTTGCAACTCTTACAACCGAACGTTCGAAATTCGTAATATTACGCAGTCCAAGATGTACCAAGCAAAAAAGCTGACATTCAAAGTATTTACATCGAGCCATGCAACGTAGAAGCCATGACAGTTGAAAACAAATTAGCATCACAGTTTTAGTATAGTTACTCACCGGGATGCCAAGATATCCCGCGAGTTGTAGAAAATATTGTGCTGAGGCAGTAGATCGCCCGTATTGCTCGTAATTCATAAGATAAAGGATGGCAGATACGTTCACTGCCAGGAACTCTTTGCAGAGCGAGTCTAGGATGGCTAGAAAGAAGATAAAAGTAATTAGCAGGCAAGTTCAAGCAATTATTCTATGTATCGTGTATCGTTGCGCTCCGTTCACTGTTGCACTCTTTACTGAGCTACGTTTATACAGATACAAGGACATGACGCAATATCTATAGAGGAGTAAAAGGGTTAAGTAAATAAGATGAAACTAAGTAAAAAGATGCGTTGAATACTTACACATGGGACTAGGCGTTAGGCCTTGCATTGAAAGCGTAACATTTAGGCGCACTTGTGAAAAGAGCTTGAGTTTTCGTGGCAGTTTGGAGAGTGCCGCCTTTTCGGCCTTTGTGTAGTCGCGTGCACCGAAGGACTTGTGGGGCACGACGAGCGCGGCGGTGATGACGGAGGGCGCGCGCGGCGGCGGCGGCGCGGGCGACGTGCGCTGCCGCCGCAGCCCGTCGCCGCCCACGCGCACGCCACTGCCGCGGCTCGTCTCGCGACCTTCGTACCACCACACAATATATTCAAAATTGACCGATTTTGGATCATATTTTGTTCATATTAATTAACTCAAAACCGTAATATTTTTTTTTATCATTATGAACAAGCGTTTCACCATCCTGCCTGATGTTAAGGAGCGATGTGGTCTACGATGGAGCACACTTGTCATTAGGTACCTATTCACCCGTGACTTAAAGAATTTTAGTTTCAATCAGGTCTCGTCGTGGCCCAGGCCGTTAAAAGAACGACGCCAACTGTTTTTCATCTAATACACGACCGACGACTAAAGCCGATAAAGGGATATCTGAGGTGCCAATATTAGTTACACACAAATACATATGCCTTAGAAACAGAGTTTAGAGATCGTTGCTAATAAAGCATTACATCTCGAAAGGAGATTGTATGTAAGTGAGTGAGATGCTACTAGAAAGATGATATTGTGCACATAGGTGTACGTATTAATTCACACTTATACCAATATTATGTACCTACCTACATATAAAACGTTAATACCACTCATTCGCTTATATGCCCGTAACAACCCAAATTTACAGTATATAGAAAAGGTACAGTATACATGGTGTAAAGGAAAACCCCTAAAAAGCCAAATTCCAATATTTCTACATATCCAGAATGAGTATCGTGCGGGTTTTTGTCTCTTGTTATTGACACCCAATAAAAGTCATGTATGTACGTACATACATAATATACAATTCAACAAATATTTTATAAATGCACATTGGAACTAAGTATAACTTTTTTTTAAGGGGGGTCGAGTATAACAAATGTTAACCGTTTGTTTTTGACTGACCTGAGCCGGACGCTCCGCCGCTTCCGATCTTGATGCCGCCGCCGCGCTCGGTCACGCCCCCGCCCATCGTCGCCACCGCACACAACACCACCAGCGTACGCCACCACATATCCATTTCTTGACGATCGAAAGCTGTGCATTGAATCAATATGTTATTTCCACACAACAACTTTAAATAGAATCGGTTTGGCAGAGAATTTTAAGTAGTCTTGCGTTAGTTTCGAAGCATCTTTTTCTAATGCCCAATGTCCATGATTTTTCTAGTTGGCTGGTTCGACTCTATAGGTATTACTGCTCTACAAGTCGCGCACATGAGAAATCTACGTATGTATACTAAGCTTATTAGTATGCGGTTATCCTCATGACATGTAATCATTGTATTCTCGTATACAAATATTGTTACAGTGTTGGTTGCTATAGGTATTCCGAAACGGTTTGACCGATTTTGATGAAACTACTACCGAATATGTGTGTGTACGAGGCATGTGTAAGAATAGGCTATAAACTGTTTTTCATCGTGTTTTTTGTTTATATTGTCATATGCAGACTACAAAAATGAAAACACACAAGCTTTCATTTTTGCCATTTAAAAAAGTTTACGTTAAAGTTAAGCTTTATGCATATGTCTACACAATTCAAATCATTGCGGTGCAGTGCATAATAACATTGTGTCCACAGAAATAAATTTCACGCCTAGTTGCTAAAATCGTATACGTGGCATACTGAAAGTTTCTGGATTCTAATAAATGAGACTACATATTCAACTGGAAACATATTTATTGTTTTTCGAAGTATATTTCTTCACAATCAATGCATTTTTGCATTCTTTGAAACCATTGTGTAAAACAGTGGGACCAGTCTTCTTTGGAGATCTCTTCAATGGCCTCGTAGAACGCACTCACCGCCACTTCAGGAGTTGTAAATCTTGAACCTCGAAGTTTATCTTTAGTTTTAGGGAACAAGAAGAAGTCGCATGGTGCAAGGTCTGGACTGTAAGGCGGATGTATCATAAGTTATACTTTTTCACTCTTCAAATACGCATTCGTGAGCCGGGCGGAGTGCGTGTCATGGTGAAGGACTACATCGCTCCGAGGACGCTTTTTCACGAACTTTTCCTAGAACTATAGGCAAACATTTGTTTGTATACCAATCCGCGGTTACTGTCCTCTGATCTTAAAGTGCTACCGTTGCATAATGGCCCACGACCAAAGAACGAGGCAACCATTTTCTTACTCGTGCTTCGACTTTTCTTGACTTTTGTGGGTAAATCATCAAAAGGGAAGACCCATTCTGCCGATTGGCTTTTCCTTTCAGGTTCAAAACTGTATCCCACGTTTCGTCACCTGTCACGATATTATAGACAGCCAATGATTGCCCTCCGTCATACTTTGCTATCATTTCACGGCATCAATCCATGCGTAGTCGTTTTTGATCTTTTGTCAAATCGTGCGCTATCCATTGACTGCATAACTTCCTTACGTTTAGATGTACGTATAAAATAGTTTGAACTTGACTCATTCCAATCCCTAATGCAGTCCGAATTTGCTCACAGGTATTTTTTTTATCAGTCATAATTAATTGCCTCACAGTGTCTATGTTAATGTCGGTAACCGCTGTTTTTGGCCGACCTTCACGAATGTCATACTGGAGATGTCTCCGTCCACGTCTGAACTCGGCAAACCACGAATACACAGAGCTACGAGACGGGGCTTCATCACAAACGCTAGTTCAAGTCTCTGGCAACTCTTTTGTTGATTTAACCCACAGCGAAAATCATAAAAAATCATAGACCGAAAATGTTCACGCGTTCACAAAAATTAAAAAACAAATGATAGTCATGAAATTCGAAAATTTTCATAATCCGTAAGAGTTCTTTTTCTAAAATCAGTATTTTTTTTCTTATATGGCCAATTCCAGAAACTTTCAGTATGCAGAAATTATCGTAATAAAAAAAACTTACTTCAGTCAGTACTCATCACTTTATCTAGGCTGCCATTATCTAACCTTGATCTCCTTATCATTGGAATATCCTTGAAAGATCTTCTTTCCCTTACGAAAAATAATAATCAAAATAGGTTTATAAACGACGAATCCGCGAAGAAACATAAAAGGAAAACATATTGTTACGTACGTGGGGGTGGGTACCGATAGAAAAATGACACTATTACGAAAATCAAGAATTACACTTTATTCAGGCACTATAATTACACAAACTAATTACAATCGTTAAACTAACACCGCTAATAAACACTTTTACAATCACACAATCACTTGTTATCACTCTTTAGTTTTCTCTCTTGATGTTCACTATATCGCTGTTTAGTTGAAACTGTCCCGCCGACTCGATCGTCGCTCTTTATATACCACGGTACACAATCCAGAACATTCGAGTAGGTTCAGGTACATTCTCGAGTCGACTTCTAATAATAATAATTAAATACCTAACCGTCGCGTCGGCCCGCTCGCGTGTTTATACCTACTCCAACAGTAGGTAAGTAGATTTATACCTACTTGTGAGTCGCATCGACGGCTCGCGTGTTTATACCTACACCCAACAGTAGGTAAGTAGGTGTATACCTACTTGTGGTGAGGTAAGGTAATTACTTGTGTACTTGTGGCTTCCGAAATATACCACACTTTTCTCGATCTTTCGAGATCCTTCTACTACATTCTGACGCATATAGGCACTGTTAGTGGTTTGTATGCGTCGACTTGGATACTGGAATGTTCTTTAGGCCTCTCGAATGTTCGACGTACCTCTACGGCATTCTAGCCGTTGTTTCTCGACCCCGGGGCGTAACACTACCCCCTTCTAAAACGTGCTCGTCTCGAGCATGATTATCTCCATAGTATCGGGCCAGCCGGTCGACGTGCACAACCTTGCATGGACTGCGATGGGTTCTCTGTATCCGATACGTGACGTCGTTAATCCTGGTCACTACCTTATATGGTCCTTCCCAACGATGACATAGCGAGTCACGCAACCACACTAGGGAACCCTCCTCGAACTGCGATTTATCAACTCTCCAGTCATGTCGCTTCCTCGTCGTGTTGCTGTTCCATAGCCCATTATAACGAACGCCACTGCGTATCTCTTCCAGCCCTTTGCATTTATCTCCAACGGTATCCGTAACGGAACCCCTGTTGACCAAGTCCCCCGGCTTCCGCAACTTCCTCCCAAGGTTTGTGCTATCGGCGCTTCTATGGGCCCTTTTCCTTTTTGGACAACTGGACCGCAAATGCCCGCGTTCACCACATTGATAACAACGCGGTACATACTCGCGGTCACGGAAAGGCACTTCACTCGCACAAACCTTTCTCACTGAAAGTGGCTTCGAGTCACGACGTACGGCCTCAACCTCCAATGCATGAGCTACTGCATCCTTCAAACTTCCATGATGCTCCAATCGAACAGCAGCTCTTACTTCCATATCACGAATACCATCGATGAAAGCTTGAAGTAGCATGCTGTCTATCAAAGAGCCGGATGCCGACTGGTACGCCTTTCTCACCAATGTCTCTATCTCCAAGGCCCACTTCTGCAGAGACTCGTTCCGGCCCTGGCTGCGATCCTTCAGCTGTGCTCTGAAAACGTACTCAAAATGTCGGTCTCCATAGCGAGTCTCTAGCGCCTCAAGTAGGCGGCCATATGTCCTCTCATCACCTAAGACTTCCAGTACAGCGAGAGCTTCGTCTCGTAGAGCCAGTGGGAGTGCTGTCTTCGCCTCCTCTTCACTCCATCCATTGGCCTGACAGACAGACTCGAACTGCAACTTGTACGCATTCCACGAGGAAGTACCGTCAAACGGGGGTACCTTGAAGTTCCCACATGCCGGTACAGAGACCTCGGACCTGCTGGTTCCGGCAGCCATCTTAACCTCCAATTTCCGTAAACGGTTCTCAAAGCCCTCCACCTTCTCATTGATGCCATGTAGACGATTCTCGAATTTGATGTCCATATCGGCTAGTTTCCCTTGTATTTCCGTTATCTCATTTTTCCATTCTGCAATGGCCTCTCGCACTTCACGGAGCATACGCGACTGCTCCTCCTGTTGATTACACAATTTCTTGTATTGTTCCTCCTGGGCTTCCCGGGCTTCCTGCTGGGCCTTAGCTTGTCTCTCCTCGGCTTCCCGCTGGGCCTTAGCTTGTCTCTCCTCGGCTTCCCGCTGACTGATACACAGCTTCATGTACTGCTCCTCCTGTATTTTAGCCTGCCTCTCCTTGGCTCGGGACTGTTCCTTTAATAAAATCAGGATAGTGTTGAGGTCAATCTCGGCCTTCGGTCTTGGTGACGATACCGGTGCAGTGACAGTAGATGGACCAGCCACGGCTGCCGTAGAGCCCTCCGCTGCACGTTGGCTCCGGGTCTGGACGCCCTCCGGTTCTTGTTCTCGTGGAGTGATAGGCATTTTCTATCCCACTTCTGACACCAAATGTTACGTACTTGGGGGTGGGTACCGATAGAAAAATGACACTATTACGAAAATCAAGAATTACACTTTATTCAGGCACTATAATTACACAAACTAATTACAATCGTTAAACTAACACCGCTGATAAACACTTTTACAATCACACAATCACTTGTTATCACTCTTTAGTCTTCTCTCTTGATGTTCACTATATCGCTGTTTAGTTGAAACTGTCCCGCCGACTCGATCGTTGCTCTTTATATACCACGGTACACAATCCAGAACATTCGAGTAGGTTCAGGTACATTCTCGAGTCGACTTCTAAGTAATAATAATAATTAAATACCTAACCGTCGCGTCGGCCAGCTCGCGTGTTTATACCTACTCCAACAGTAGGTTAGTAGATTTATACCTACTTGTGAGTCGCGTCGACGGCTCGCGTGTTTATACCTACACCCAACAGTAGGTAAGGAGGTGTATACCTACTTGTGGTGAGGTAAGGTAAGTACTTGTGTACTTGTGGCTTCCGAAATATACCACACTTTTCTCGATCTTTCGAGATCCTTCTACTACATTTTGACGCATATAGGCACTGTGTAGTGGTTTGTATGCGTCGACTTGGATACTGGAATGTTCTTTAGGCCTCTCGAATGTTCGACGTACCTCTACGGCATTCTAGCCGTTATTTCTCGACCCCGGGGCGTAACAATATGCACGAATACATACATACACTTCACGGCTGTCTCCCAGAGGGGTAGGCAGAGACTACAGATCTCCATTTGTCACGATCCTGACATACCCCTTTCGCTTCATCTACATTCATACACTTTTTCATACATGACCTCCGGTTTCGAGTACTTTTCACGCCACCTTCGGTCAGGACATCACAATCTGGTCTTTATATGTCCTTCTGGGGCGACCTCTACTCACCCGGCCCATTAAATCACCCATATAAATCTCTTTCGTCAATCGACTTTCATCCATTCTCTCCATATGCCCAAACCACCGAAGCATGCCCTTTTCAATCTTGGTCACTACGTCTTCCTTCAAATCGCAACTTTCCCTTATCACACTATTCCTTATCCTGTCATTCAATGTCACACCTTTCATGCTCCGCAATGACCGCATTTCTACGGCATTGACTTTACTTTTATGCTTCTTCTGCCATACCCAACTTTCACTCCCGTACATTAAGGTAGGTGCCAGTACAGCGTCATGGACAGCCAATCTTGCCTATAGATCGGTCCAATTGAGAAATTTCCTGTTTTGAAGTGGCTTAAAAAGGCTCTAATTATAACCCAGACACCAACTGATTGCTGCCAGACACATACTGATGCATTACGCGTTACGCTTGAACATTCTTCACGCACGCTCACGCTAAGCGGGATTTATATCTCATAAATCTCACTATACTAAATACCGATTTCGTAAGACCCCCACATCAAGTGACGCCAGACAAACATAAATCCCACTTTAGTCTAAATAACTCCTTATATTACATTGTACAAAATCATGTGTAATAATCTCAGCTTATTCCTAAAGAATTATAATTAAATCAGAACTAGAAAACGGTAGTGTTGCTTAGGAAGTTGCGAGTCGTGCTAATTGGTCGTTGATGTCTTTTTAATAGCCTAAATTAGCTACTAAGCAACAGGTGTAACATATAATGCTGTAGTCTAGGAGTGTTAGTTGTAGTTTATTCCTTTCGCGTAGGAATTTAGGGAATCCCATGTTTCTTTTCGATGTTATATTATGGTAATGTTTCATTAAAATCGGTTCAAAAGTTTTGGCTTAAAAGAGTAACCAAATAAAAACTTTCACGTTTGTTATAGGGCGGGATGTATAAACACCACAGAAAAACATAGCATCTTCGTAGTTACTAAAAGTTATGTTTGTCGTTTGTGCATGACAAGCCGAGCGTAAGTTGTGCCATTTGTCTACGAACACTACGTGCTACGCTGCTACGTGGTGCGTAGCGGCTACTACGAGTGCTGTCGTAGTCGAAGAAAATACGTCTTTGAGTATTGCGTATTTAAGTACATACTTAAACGTTTGTGTTAGTGTAGTATGGGCATGCAGTTACGGGTCCGTGAACGTGGATGGAACTTAAAGTACACCAAAGAGAGAAGCAAAAACGAAAGCAAGTGAGCACAAATAAATACATTGATTCGATTTAATTTAGTTGTGTGTACGGTAAACGCGAATATTGACTTAAAGATCAAAGTAGACTGTTTATGTCGTAAAGGAATTTTCGTAAGCATACAGGAAAATGGTTTTACCTAGTTTATATGTGTATACGTATGTGTATTAATAATGTACCAACATTGAGCTTGCCTCACTTTCGTTTTGAATAGTTTATGATCAAGCTTTAC
This sequence comes from Conopomorpha cramerella, assembly GCA_012932125.1. Lineage (NCBI taxonomy): Eukaryota > Metazoa > Arthropoda > Insecta > Lepidoptera > Gracillariidae > Conopomorpha > Conopomorpha cramerella. The sequence goes on from SJJU01000176.1 coordinate 39,884, forward strand.
AGGGGAAGTTTGCGTTGGATAGCATCTACCTATCATATGGGTATGCTATTACACAACCTTGAGAAGAAACTTCGTAACTCTTACAAGGTTCTTATGGCTGTTTAATATTTCCTTTTACGTTAGGTTGTTTTGCGTCCAGTCATTAAAAACATATGATTGAAAGTACCAGGTATAAAAAGATTCAAGCTCCCATCTGTCATTAATTTCAAGCATCAAGTATCTTTATTGCATTCCAATTTACCAACGTAGGTAATAAAAAGGAAGCTCAGTAAAACAAGGGCGTATGAAGCGGATTATGCCTGCTAAAAATTGATTCACGTACATGAAAACTAACTTCATTAAAAGTGAATATTTGGACTGTTTATGAAATGAAGTGTATGGTAGCTATTGTACAAAAATGTTATACATTTTAATATAAAACTAAGGTGTGGTATTTATGCCGAGCAAAGAGATGAGATACATCATATGATGTAGGTTCAAAGTACGTTTACAGTAATAGGTAGGTACCTATAAGGGACGTCGGTGTTGGTGGCGGCGGAGGGCGCGCGGCGCTACCTCTTCCCACATATACTCAGGCGTGGGTGGACATGGGCTCGACAGTCTCGGCCGGCGGCGGCGGCGCCCGGAGCGCTCCGCCACGCGTGTTTACGTAAGCGCCACGCCCCGAGCCACGCTCCGGCGGTGTGGCGCGCGCCGCGACGCGCACTACACCCTCCGAATGTAGAGCGCGGACTGACGCGCCCACACCCTGCCGCCCTTCGCGAAGCCACGCGCCGGCGCGCGGACCATGCGCCCTCGTCACAAACACTTTACACCAATACCTACCACACCCCCATTACATAATCCTGAATATTTGAGTCTCCTCGCGTAAGGGATCTTTCTCAATAGATACGCGATTATCATTGATTCCCCTAAAACAACGGAGCTATTTAAGTAGGATACTACGTAATGATCGCTTTATTAGTAACATTTTCCCTATCAATAGTTTTTTAAGGTGATTATCGTCGGAGTTTTCTATTAGTATTTACTTCCGAGACTTTTTTTAATAAGAATAGTCAAATCAAGTAAGCATAATAAACAACATGAACACATGTTCATGATGTACGTAATAATTATACTTATTTGTTAACTTATTACTGTTTTGAACTTCTACGTTGAAAGAAATATTATTTAAGTGCGTATACAATAATACCATAAAGTACGTAAGTGCATAATTATCAAAATATCTACGTATATAGCTGCTTAACTACACGTTATGCTTAAATTACTTTACATGGAAGCATTCTCAGAATATTAATGAACACAAGGCCTCACTCTCTCATTCTTCATCTTTGGACAAGTTTTAAGCATATTTGTAATCTTTTTTAAAATCAGAGAGTTTTCAAGAATGTTGCTGATTTTTACCACGCAACTCATTTGTACACAGTTTGCATAATACACATCTCTATCTCACATGTTTGAAGTTTCCTAAGACTTAATTACTTTTGACCGCACACCTAGTAAAGCTGGGTTTTTACAATAGGAGTACCCTCAGACCGGGCGCACTTGGATGTCTACTCGGACGCTACTCAGAATGTGAAAACAGGTTTCCAAGTACCTACTCTCGGATGTGTTTACTCGATCAGAGTGAAGTCGGGTTCTGCTCTACATGCACAAGCGGACTCTGATAATTACTAGAATGACTCTTACAGCTTTGACAGATAAACAATATTTATTATGGAGCCTTAATTAATAATCTTAATTTACTCCTGGATTTTACGAAGAAGAAATTTTTATATAATGAAAAATCAAAACCTTGTTAAAATCAAATTCCTAGTGGGCTATTCGACTTGTCTTGTCTTTTGAGTGCACTCGATCCGAGAGTACTCCAATTGTTAAAACTACACTGTAGAGCCCAAACCGACTTTTATTACTATAGCTATTACCATTCAAGATGCGTTGAAACAGCTTGGATTATTAATTGAAAAGCAGCGAAGATAGAATGGCTCACATTTAAATGTGACGCTTACACATTCTTTTGGTAAAGTGCGTAGGTAGGAGCTGATTCGTACACTTTTTTTTAAATTCATTTCGTTCTAAATGGACTAAGAAAACCTACGGATCGTAAAAATAAGTTGATAGTTAGAAATTAAGTTCGCCATCGATGGATGAGTATCCAATTTTCTCATAGTAATAAGTAAATTAAATCCCATCAAAAGCTTTCTGTAACAAACTAGCCAAGTCTCGATGGAGCTGCTTGTTTGTCCCTAAAAAGTAATGAAACCTAGACAAAGTTGTGCTAAGTACGAGTATAAGGTTCCTTACTGCGATTTCTTTATTATTATAGTAAATGGTGTTACTTGGCCCTGGAAACATTCTTTACTGTACCAATACCAGTTAGGGCTATTATCTAGCTTAACAAGAGAACATACGTGTAAACAATACCTATTGACTTGAATGTTCACCTTACATTTAGCACGACTTTGTCCATTATTTCATTACTTTTTAAAGATAAACAAATAGCTACTACGAAACTTAGCTAGTTTTTACAGAATGTTTTTGGTGGGATTTCACTTCCTTTTGTACTTTGTCTTATGTTATAACGTCAACATCAATTGATGCTGCCCACCAATTTGAATATTTTTTGTAAAGACCTTGAATAGTTTGGTTGGGATTCGGTCACCAGGTACTCCAGAACTTCGATTATTATCCTAATTTTATAGTTTTCATTTTATGTGGCCAGTAAACCCTAACTCTGTATAATTTCAACTCTCTGATTTTATGGGAAGTACGTATTTTGATAACCACGAGTAAGTGTCTTAATGCGAAACTTTGGCCTTCGCTTAACTTTTGAACTAAATGACTTACAGAATTGAAATTTTGAATGTTAAATGTGGAAATAATCCCACAAGCGTTTAATTCTTCAGTAAGCTATAAAGCTAACTGAAGAAAAAAATGTGTTTGCTTCGCGCTCGACTTGGCGGAGGCACTGCCGTGCTCCCAGAAGTAAAACACTTTAAAGAAAAATTAGAAATACGAAGCATACGTCAAGACGAATCATAGGAGGCCCGGACTTGATAGGGTTGTGTCGATTAATTACAGAGTTTATGGCCATCTTCCAGCCTATCATAATACTTTTTACGGATTGTCATCCGTCATAGAACATTTCATCTAAATTAATAATTGTGAAGTGTATCAAATTAAATTTGCAAGGGAAGTGGATCAAATTAAATTTAAAAAGTAAAAAAAAATAATAAAGTTGTCTACTAGTATTTTAACGATGCGGTTTGGCAGTAAAATGCATAGAAGTTGTGCCTAGGGTCCGGATAGTAAGTAGTTGCGTCGTGAGTCCGGGTTGATAACTCAGTTGTGCCGATGGGAAAAAAAACATCCACTGCTGGGCACAGGCCACCCTGGATATAGTTAAGATAGGACAACGTCTGTAGAGTCCACTAGTCTATTATATAAAAATCAAAGCCACTTTTCGTTGTCACGGCATAACTCCGGATCGGGTGGACCGATTACGCTAATTCTTTCTTTGTTGTGCTTATTAATGACAGCAGAAGGTTCGTATGAAAGAAAAAAATGACATCCACTGTTGGGCACAGGCCACCCTGGATATAGTTAAGACAGGACAACGTCTGTCGAGTCCACTAGTGTTCAATATAATATCAATTTGTTTTTCTTGTAATAGGCTGAACAAATGTTCAAAATGGGTAAGTAGGTCAATAGGCCACTAAATGTAACGGATAAACATCCTTACTTCAGAATTTGTGACGCTTCATAGGCTGAGATAATCGATTGAAAGTGTCCAGGATGTGAAACGACTTGCCGGAGTCTGTGTTGCCTGCGCAGTGTAGTTTGAAGGTCTTCAAGTCGCGGTTGAATAGGTAGGCACATCGCTGCTTAACGTCAGGCAGGGTGATGGTCAAACGCTTGTACATAGTGATTAAAAAAAAAAGCCAGCTTGAAAAAGATTTTTGCTGGTCTCCCAATCTCGGCAACGGAAGTGATTTTGACAAGTGTTTGTATATCAAAGGCCGTCACAATATTTGTGACAGCCATAGAGCCATTTTTTTATGATACTTACAGCGGTTTAATAGAAAAATTCTGTGTCCAGCTTGAATTTACGTAAAAACATTCTTCATCTGATTAACGGGAGCGTTTTTGGATACGGTTTCTTTATTAGGTTTTAGTGACGCAATTTCTGACGGCAATAACGTTGAATTTATGGCGTCACATTTAAGGGTTTACGAGAAATCAGTGAAAACTTGGTGTACAGCCAGCCTGAGCTTCAAGCTGGCTGGACACATGTAACTCCGCTGCCTGGTGGTCTTCGGCCTCCGGAATACGTTCCATTTTTACGGTCTAATCGGTCGGTAATGATAATCTGAATTTGTGACGGGGAAACTTTGAGAACTTTCGAAGATATTAATTGAAAGATATTAATTGAAGATATTAATCGAGCGATTTGGCTAATTTTGGTCTTGAATTACACGTTGAAGTCAGGGAAGGTTTAAAAGTTGTATTTCTTCCAATACACGGAATGCAAAGGCGACTTTTTATGGAAAAACAAATGTTTGCAGGGGACAGCTTGTTAAACAATAAAATCAATAACTTAAAACATTATGGGAATAACTCAAAGGAAGAACTAAACTAGAAATTCGATTTGGTATTTAGGTTCCTACTTTATGAAGTAATCGGAGTACCTACCTAATAGACGTAGAAGTACCATGTGGTACCAGGATCAATGGCGAATTTTCAGAGCCCTTGTTTCTCTTAGTTCTGATAGATGGCTTTAGCTTATCAGGGGGATAAATATGAAAGTAATTACTGAAGCCATTCCCGTCCTTTACCACCATCGCACAAATCGTGTGACAGAACGGTAATATTTTATTAATATGCAGTAAATTACAATCCCTGTAGGAAGCTACAAAGATTATAAGTACTTAAAACAAAGTAATTATTTAGGTACCTCTGTACGAAATTATTATTGTTGTATAGTGATACCTACCTATCTGTATGTTTACCTATCCTATAGCGTAAGGTAGGTACCTACATAACTTACGTTACTCACTTTTAAGACATTATCATCCTGTCACAGTGTGAAAGGAATAAAAAAAAAGAAAGAAAAGGTACTTATCAAATAGTTCATGAAAATTTAAGACTGATGCTGTTATTGATTTTGTGTAATAATTAAGTAGTTTGTAATAATTACTTATTTATTGAAGAATAATTTTCGCCACCTTTTTGGGGTTCCCTATCGATGGAATGCCCAATGACGAATATGATGTTCATTCACATGTTTAGTCCATATATGTAGGTACTTATGTATAATCATCGGGCTCATTTGATGTTCGGGATTTTGTTGTTCGGTCATTGGGCATTCAATTTCTTGGGAACAATTTTCGGGGGTCTTTTCGCCTTAGTATGGTACAAAGAGTAGGTATCCAGACGAAAAAAAAATGTGTGTGGATTTAAAAGATCTAGGCGAGATTCACTACCTCTTTAGCCGTGTGTTATAGAATAGAATACAGTGTCATCAACCCAGCCCAAATTTCCCCGTCGTGGGGGTCGTAAGAGGTGGAGAGGTGATCGAGGGAACTCGGCAGTGGACAAGCAGCAGCGCTCTCTGTGAGTTAAACCACAACACTACTGCGATCACAACCCACCTGCCAGGCGTGCCGATTGTTGGCTATCTTCGAAACTGATGAAAGTTTCTCGGTCACAAATTCAGGTTATCATTACCGACCCCGTCACTAAAACTGGGATGTATTCCGAAAGTCCAAGACCATCAGGCAGCGGAGATACATGTGTCCAGGCAGCTTGAAGCTCAGGCTGGCTCGACACCAAGTTTTCTTCAAATGTGACGCCATAAATTCAAGTTATTGCCGTCACAAATTGCGTCACTAAAACCTAATAAAGAAACCGTATTCAAAAACGCTCCCGTTCATCAGATTCAGAGGTGTCCAGCCAGAATGTTTCTACGTAAATTCAAGCTGGCTGGACACAGATTTTTGCATTATTCTATTAAACCGCTGTACGTATCACAAAAACTTTTGGCTCTATGGCTGTCACAAATATTTGTGACAACCGTTGATATACAAACCCTTGTCAAAATCACTTCCGTTGCCGAGATTGAGAGACCAGCGAAAAGGCGTTTTTCAAGCTGGCTGGACACATTTTCAATCGATTATCTAAGTCTCTGTAGCATCACAAATTCTGAAGTAAGGATGTTTAGCCGTCACAGTGGCCTATTGACCTGCTTAATTGTGACCCATTTTGAAGATTTGTCCAGCCAGCCCGAGCCACATTTTTTTAACACAAGTTTCAAGCGAATAGCTGTAGACATTTACGGGGATACCTCAAGCCATAATCCTCATCAGGCTAACTTAATAACTCTGGATTTGGAAATCGGCATAACATGAGCACTACTACAGCACTGTTTTTGAAAAACCTTAACGTAGACTCTACGCCGCACCGTTCTTTTGGTGCAGAGATAATTATAGCTATAACTTCGAAACTATGAGAGCACTATTTATCTGACCTACGATCTATCGATCTATCTGACGCTGTTATTTATAATCGATTGTTTTTTTCAGAGTTGTGGTGGCCTATAGGATTATATTATAGCTCAATGACCCCGTCGAAGGGACTTTGTTTATAATAAAATATACTTACCGAAAATTATGATATTACCTATTTTCTTCCTCACTGTACTTCTGTCCAATAGCGACTCTGCTTATAGCTATAATAATATATATCAATGTACATTACATCCCGGGATGTATAGCTTTTAATTATCTTTATGTATCACACACACAACAGGTAATGTATCTTTCCCTTCATTTCATTGGCATACCCCTTTGCACCCGAACTGAAACAATCGTGAGAGTTGATTTCAATTGAATTTGAACCTTATTGTGTGTTTATGGTGTTCTATCATCAACTAGATACAACACAATTATTTTTTTTTAATTTGTTGTACATTTTTCCTTTAGCCAATAGATTATTTAGTAGATGGAACATGTATATATTTTGGGAAGGTGTTGTCATGTTCCAAGGGTTCTATTCAAAATAGAGGGTATGATTAGGATTTAACATAAGGTCAATTATATTCATTCTAACCATATTCAGATAGGTTGGAAAGGGATACGTCCCGGTCTTCGAAGGCTTTGGATGGAAACAGGCAACTGTTTAAAGACTGATTGACTGAAACAGACTACTGTACTCTGTGTGTCTCTGTCTATCATAGAAACTTTTTGAACATCCTTTTCGAAGAGAGATATACGGAAATGTATAGAGATGTATCGAAATATAAATGTGTCAACTTAAGCATGTACCTAGACGTGTAATAGAATTACAAAATGAAACCCGTCGTTTAAAAAAAGAATTACACGTCTACATGCTTTAGTTTACGAGATATGCGTGGCCGCGCCACCGAAACGCTGCCAGCGGCGCGGCCATGATTTCAAAGTGCCATATCTTTTAAACCGTATGGTTTTCTTTACTTTTTCTTTCTTCTACATTTTTTACAAAATGAACCCCGTCGTTGACAAAAAGAATTACACGTCTACATGATTTGGTTTACGAGATCTGCGTGGCCGCGCCGTTCTCCCCGTCTCGACGGCGCGGCCACGGTTTAACCCATATAACTTCTGACTCGGAACTTCTACAATTTTTTAACAAAGCGCAATGGTTTTTTACAAATTACTACTAAATCTTGATGAACATTCTCATTTGATTTAACGCCATGTCCGAGCAATCGAAACGCACACAATATAAATGTATACTTTCGTATCGCTCTGTATTTTAAGATTCGAAGATGTAAAAATATGCATTACAGCTGTCGTGTGTGGTCTCCTGACGATTACTATGGAAAGATGTAATGAGATGTATCGTGCTATAATGTACGTCTTTACATTATAGCTGCTGTGTGTGAGGCCCTTAATCCACGAATCTGTCGGAACCAGAATCTGTCCTATACCGAGCAAAGGCTAATCACGTCAGATGAATTATGTTAAGAAATATTGTGTATAGGCATGTTAAAGGGAAGGTGCTTAGACTACACGCCAATAAAAAAATGTAATACTTATTGCAAAGGTCAATGACGGTGCGCGTTTCGTTAGCGACGCGCACACACCTTGAGCTAAATCAGTAGTATCTTTGCAGTCAACTCAAACCACCGGAAACAAGCGCCCATCATTGAGTACAGCCAATTTCACACTAATTAAAGCGCGTGTGATCAAAGAATGGGTGTATCTGTGCATGAACACGGATACACCTATTATTTTGATTCTTATGAGAGAATTAAAGACCTTAAAATACTTACTAAAGCACTTGCTAAGCAAATGCTTACGTCCCACCAAACTCATCCATAACGTGATTGGCCTATCGACTCAATCTTGTTCGCGGGATAATCAGGGTATTTTCTTTCACCGAGAGCGTTGCATTGCTGACCCATGGGGAGGAAGTCACGAACTATTGGCGCTAGTTTCGCTTAGCCCAAGAATGCGCGGTAGGTTAATCAATTGTCATAAATTTATTTGACAGGTTGTCTCACTTTCATTTGATTCACATGGGTAAAGCGTAAAAAGCGCCATCTATACTTAGGCGCTGTCTCCACGAGCGTGAGAAACGCGACGATATTATCGTCGTGCCACGTATTTCCATAGATTCACTGTGAAGCCGTCTCCACATGGCGATATTATCGCCGCGATGCGACGAGTGGCAACGAGCGGGTTATTCCCTTCCTGTCACACTGTGACAAGAAGGGAATAATTTTCGAAAAATATTCCCGTTCTGTCCCACTATGACAGGATGGTAATTATTTTCGAAAAATTATTCCCGGCCGGTTACACTGTGACTAGATGGGAACTAAATCATATGCAGAAAAAAAATCCCGTCCTGTACCACCCCAAATCGTGTGACACTGTGACAGGACGGGAATATTTCTCCAAAACTATTACCGACCTGTCACAGTATATGAAGCACACAATATATTACTTTGGTGACAGAATAAAGTTAGAGGTTAACCCCCTTACTCATAAATATAGCACACCCCCTAGTACGTCCTTAGTAGAGGTCTGTCAAGCTGGCTATTTCTATGCCAAATAATCTGGTATAATTTGGTATAGGTACATTGATATGCGTCAACTAGTTAGTGTACGTTTTATCTTTTTATGAATAAGAGTATAAAGGTAAAAAATCAGTCAAATGCGAGTTGGACTCGCACACGAAGGTCGAAGGGTTCCGTACAACATAAGAAATACACATTAGTTGTAGGGGATCTCTCCCCTACAATATTTGTTTTTAAATATAATTTAATTTCAAATCAAAAACAAATGCGAATATTTCAAACTTCTACCTGTTGCTTAAGTAATATCGAGGAAACAAAACGACAAAAAAGAATATGTTTGTTCATTGCATGAGGAGCCCCTCAAATATATGTATTTTATTTTTATTTATGCAAGAATATACCTATGATGTGAATATTTAACCCTTTACTGCAATGAATTATCAAGGCGACTTAACTGGGCGAGACTCGAACGTTCTAATGCATTATTCTGATGAAAAAAAAATAAAACCGACAAAAAGAAATTTCGTGATTTTATGTAGATTTTTTGCAAAATAAAAAAATGTAAATATTTTGAGCGCATTTAAGGGTTCTAGGATGAAAGTATCTGTTCTATTAAGTTAGGTAGGTAGGTACTTAACGTAGGTTACCTACCTACTCATTTTCAAGCTATTATTATTGTAACTATTACCATCTTGTCACAGTGTAACCGGCCGGGAATATTTTTTCGAAAATAATTACCATCCTGTCACACTGTGACAGGACGGGAATATTTTTTGAAAATTATTCCCGTCTGGTCACAGTGTGACACGGGGGGGTGTGACAGGACGGGAATAACCCCAACGAGCGCGCGAAACGTCATTCGTTGCTAGCCCGTCGCGACTAGCAGCGGGCTCGCTGCGCGCTCGCTCGTGCTCATTCATTTCAGCGTTGCCTCTCGTCAAGCAAGGACAAGCGTTTTCGACAAGCTTTTTAAACAACAGTACAATGTCTGACATTGAAAAATTTATACTTGAAGTGAGAGAGACCGGCCCTTTACGATGTTCAGTTGCCCGAGTATGCCACGTTCCTGAATTCTTTATTTCTCAACCCGTTCGTCAAGAAAACGCGGCGATGCAGTTACGAGTCGCCGCGGAAACGCTGCGATTCCGTTACGACTCGCGACGATACGCGGCGGGATTATCGCTCGTTCGTGGAGATTCTCCAACGATATAAGGGCGGACTCGTTGCGATTCTCACGCTCGTGGAGACAGCGCCTTAGCTTTCAGCTTTTTCATCCCTAGTAGTGCACGACTAGTATACCTTCACGTGTACCACTCGACATCAAGCAGACTTCGGGAGATAGGCAAAGTTGCCGGAAAACCTTAAAAATGAAGTTACATATTATTCTAATATTATTTTTCAGTCTCAAGCTACAGTTACTAACTTATTAATATTTTATATTACATGTTAAAGCAAATTATTAATGATAACATTAGAAAAAAATGGATAATTTATTATTTGTATCTATTGATCATTGATTTTTTAAGTAAAAAAAATCCACCGGTTCAAATGGTTTTCCGATAACATTATAACTTTAAAACAATAATAATAAAATATTAAGTTGGCTTGACATCGATTATTGTGGCACTCCATATAGGAGAATTTCAACCCACAACCATCCAAGTGTCCTCGCTGCGAAACCACAACTGTCCAAGTGCATACCCACGACAACTAATCTATTGATATACCATTTCATTATATTATAATTAGGAACTACAATAATTCTTGCAACCTAAATCCACATCTACTATGCTCTTGAAGGTTGCTCTCAGAAGGAAGAGAATTCATTAAACTTTTAATGAATTTTCAGGATAGTTTCAGTATTAGCATGATTTTCAGATTTTAGTTGTGGATTTTCATTGTAACAGATATCTGACATATTTCCTAATAGATACCTTTAAGTTTACTTCATTCATGTATGTAATATTCATGCTACAATACATGGTAATTAAAACAATATGGCACCAGTTTAAGTTGTTTATTCCCAGAAGTACTACGATATTGTACCACCAGTGGTACTAGTGGGAAATGTCCTGGTTAGTACCACTACATTTTGCATTTCATCTTACCCCACGTCCTCAGTGCACGAGTGAATACGATGCGATCCGATGCGTCGCATACATTGACAGAAAATGTCACGTGACAAACGCCAAAATGTATGCGACGCATCGGATCGCATCGTATTCATACGTGCACTGAGGACGTGGGGTTAGTAGTACAAGAGAAAATGCTTGTTCCCAGATTTTAACTAGGTATTTAATGTTGAAAATTACAGTTTTGTGCGATAAATACCAGCATGAAAATCAAACCCTAATCAATTAAATCTTTAGAGTATTGTTGCAACACTCGTTTTGTAGTAAAAAATCGATAGGACTTGGTTTTTCCAATAGGTTTTTGTTTTTTTTTCAACATTTCAACTTTAAATACTAAAAATCTTTTATTACCAAATTCCGTCATAAGGAAAATCTGCCATAAAACAACTCCATCGTAAACTTCTGAAGAGGTTAGTAGTACTACTGGGAACAAACATTCTCTCTTGTACAACTAAGATGATAAACGAAAGTTAGTGGTACTAGTGGGAACAACATTTTCCACTGGTGGTACAATATGGTAGTACTACTTGGAATAAATGGTTAAAGTTGTTTAAGTAAGTCTCAGAGGTTTTTTTTTATGATATACCTTTCATACAAGTATTTAACTTCCTAGAAATCATCCACATTTCACCAGAGTGCTTGTTAACACAATCTAACAAGGTGTCATGTGCTCAATTTGGAGGGAACAACATTACAACAGAGAAAATAAATCTTGACCACTATCATGGTTTGGTATTTCATGTCACATCAAATGGGGATGCTATGTCCTTTCGGGGCTTGGTACCTACTTATCAAAGAGCCTTTTTCCCTGGGAACCGATTTGACATTCTCCCAATTTCCCAAATTGCCTACTTATCAAATATCCTACTTTGCAGAGCATCGCTGATTCAAAATTGTAGTCAGCATGAAATATTTTCTTAGATTTTTACTGAGTTTAATTAAGGGTGTATTCTCAATTTTGTCTATATTGCGAGCCTAAATTGAGCTCCTACGTTATCGATGGCGACAAATGTTGATATACGTTTTATAAAGCACACCAAAAGTTCCAAAAATTGCTTGATTGCCAAAATAGCCATTTTTATCCATGATTAAACATCTGTCTAAAGTCATAGATACCTATATTATTTTGTCACACTGCTAGAATGTTATGCTTGCAAGTATCGGTCAATTGACTTCCTAGTATATTTAAGGGTGTATTTCCATTTGTGACGTCATCAGCGCTGCATACTAAATGGCCCAGGTATTTGTATTATAACACACACAATGTTATGTTGGTTCCCATCCCGGAAAAAGGCTCTTTGATAAGTAGGTACCAAGCCCCCAAAGCTGCTATGTTAGTCTAGGCTTCAGCAGAACTCAGTGACTTAAGCCAAACTAATAAACAATTATATACCCCTAACAAGATGTTCATTTGCAAGACAAGATTTGTATTAACAATTGAAAGTGATTTCATAATGATGTTACACACAAAAATAGAAGGATATTTAAACTATTTTTATAAATATCACAGATGAAACCATTCACAAGTAGAAAATTAATCAGTCTTATGAATATTCCTGGAAAGATCACTATAGACGGCACTAATTTCACTTAGAAGTGTTCTTATTGAAGAAGACAGTATAAGTCCTATAATAGTATAGTATAACCGATATTTGTACACATCTTTGGTAATTAGTCCTCATAAAATAAGTCCATTCCAATAACTTCTAAACACAAACTTTTGTTTCAAATCAAGACACATACTACATTTATCACAGTTCAATAATGTTCATCAGCACAGCACTTATCAAGAATTTGAAAAAAGTTCAAAGTTCATACACATCATATTTATTTGGAAAAAAGGACATTAATTACATCTACGCAGATTGGAATCATTAACGACGGTCACGGTATGATCTGTGTGAATCACGCTCCCTGCTTCTGCCACGTGATCGATCTGAAGTGCGCCACAGAAACTCATCTACTGAGCGTTCATAAGACCTTTTGTCATACACAAGGACTGATCGTGGGTAATCTTGTATAGCTGCATTGTCATAGTACCGAGGGGGTGGGGGAGGTGGTGGCGGTGGTGGAAGTCCATCATAGGATGACATTGAACTTGTGAATCCAGGTGGTGGTACATATGGTAGCGGTGGTAGTTGATGATGCATAGACCTCATATACTCTGCAACATAAGCCTCAGCAGCTGCAGCACTTCCACTAGCATAACCCTCTCTTCCTCTACCAAACCACAGTGATAATCGGTCACGCATATTATATGGTGATGGTGATCTCCTCTTATATGACCCTGAAGGTATTCTACTTCTTGGTGATAAGTATGGTTTTCTACGACTACGTGTTGTATTTAATCTGCTCCTTATACCACCACCCCCACCCCTAGAGGACAGTGGGGCACGAAATGTCCTATAGCTTCCAGAACTTTTGAAAAACCCTTTTTTGGACGATTCCTTTGATTTGCGTAAAATTGGAGTCATTTCAATGCCATCATCTTCAGGAAAAAGTCTACAAAGTTCTTCTGCAACTTTTGGTTCTATCTCTTGACCATCTCTGCCAATTTTTACAGGTTTACCCTCATTCCATGGGTTATACAGATGTAGGGTACTGTTGAACGGCAATTCCTTACGACAAATCCAATCCACTTTGAATACTCCATTTAAAACTCTAGCAGAGAGCCCCGGTGGCAGAACCCATGACACAGGTGATACATCATGACGGGACTCTGTACTCAACCGAGCAAATCCTGCAAATTTGCCACTCTCTTTTACTGAAAATATTAAAATAACATTTCTTGCTTCCCTGAATGCTTGATTCAAGTTTGTTTCATTTTGCGGTAATGTTGACCAAACACCTTTCGATTTGGATAAAGTAATGTTTTCAGCATTGTTGGATTTGATGAGGAAAAATCGGGTGCCACGAAACAAATAGTTAAGTTTTGTCATATAATCGTAAGTTTTAACTTTTGTACCGGCCGTAACAAGGTGTCTTTTCTTTTTCGGAGCTGAATTATGGCTGCCAGTGGATTTTGTACGTTTTCGAGTGGAATGGCGTTCTCTTGAGCTAACCGAACTTATACTGGGCCCGGTCGACTCCGAAGAAGAACTAGAAACTTCACTTCTGGTGTCATAATCTTTGCTTTCCTCCAGTTTCTTCAGTTCTTCTCCAATTTCAGCATCTACTTCACCAACTCCCAAATTCACAGCGTCTGTGTTGTGAGAAGACTCCATTTTAGTTTCTTCAATAGCTAAGACGTACGATCATGTTTTTACCAATAGATATTTATTTATATTAATCAATTCACTATGT